>CAUYRT010055025.1:0-11688 GCA_963574885.1 Lepilemur ruficaudatus
TCTATTTTTAATAGAGACGGGGTCTTGCTCTTGCTGAGGCTGATCTGGAACTCCTGAGCTCAAACGATCCTCCTGCCTCAGCCTCCCAGAGTGTTAGGATTATAGGCGTGAGCCACCGTGCCCAGCCTTTTTTTTAAAATATATTTTCTGCTACCTCCTCTCCCACCCTGAATTCCAACTATGTATATGTTAGACCACTTGGTATTATCCTCCAGGTCATTGAACTTTCTGTTTTTTCTTGCTCTTTATCTTTTTTTGTTTTTCTTTTGTTCATTTTTTCCTTAGGCTTTTTTTGTTTCTGAGCTTTAGTTTATAGAGTTTCTATTGCTGTGTCTTTAATCTTCAAGTTCACTTATCTTTACTTATATACTTTTATGAAGTCTATCCGGTGAAGTTTTCATTTCAGGTGTTGTGTTTTAAGCTCTAGGAATTCAATTTTGTTCTATTTTTTTTTTTTTTAATCTTCATGTCTTTCTTCCTTATGTTCTGCTCTGCAGTCCAGGAAGTGCTTCTGGGGCGCTCTTAGGCTCGCTCACTTTTTTGCCCTTCTCTCAAACATCACAGTCCTGCTCTGCTTATTGTCTAGAGTCAAAAAACAGTTTTGGGGCCAACGCGGTGGCTCACGCCTATAATACTAACACTTTGGGAGGCTGAGGTGGGAGGATCGCTTGAGCTCAGGAGTTCAAGACTAGCCTGAGCAAGAGTGAGACCTCTCTACGAAAAGAAGGGGGGAAAAACCCAGCCAGGCGTTGTGGTGCACGCCTGCAGTCCCAGCTACGAGGGAGGCTGAGGCAGGAGGATCACTTAGAGCCCAGGACTTGGAGGTTGCAGTGAGCTACAATGATGCCACTGCTCTCTACCCAGGGCAATAGAGTGAGACTCTGTCTCAACAACAAAAAAAAAAGCAAGGAAACTGAGCCCCCCTCCTCACAATCCCCACCCCTTAAAAAGAAAAAAAAAGAAAAGAAAGAAAAACAGTTTGCATATATATTTTTATATATATATATTTTACAAACAACTTTTTTTTTAGTTGTTTATATTGGAGCCAGAGCAAATCTGGTACCAGTTGCTCTATCACGACTCAGTCTTTGTTTTGGATAGTTCCTGTTTCAATGTGAAATGCCTTTTACATGAATTTATACTTTGACTAATTTTAATATTCCTGGTTTTCTTTTTCTAATTTTTTTTTTTTTTTTTTTTAGAGACAGAGTCTCACTGTGTTGCCCGGGCTAGAGTGAGTGCCGTGTCGTCAGCCTAGCTCACAACAACCTCAAACTCCTGGGCTCAAGCGATCCTTCTGCCTCAGCCTCCCAAGTGGCTGGGACTACAGGCATGTGCCACCATGCCCGGCTAATTTTTTTTCTATATATTTTTAGTTGGCCAATTAATTTCTTTCTATTTTTAGTAGAGACGAGGTCTCGCTCTTGCTCAGGCTGGTCTTGAACTCCTGACCTTGAGCTATCCGCCTGCCTCTGCCTCCCAGAGTGCTAGGATTACAGACGTGAGCCACCACGCCCGGCCTCTAATTTTTTTATTGTGGTAAAATATACATAACATAAAATTTACCATCTTAACCATTTTTAAGAATACATTTCAGTAGGATTAAGTACATTCACATGGTAAGCATCGCTACCAGCCATCTCCAAAACTCCTTTCATCTTGTAAAACGGAAACCCTGTATCTATTATTAAACAAATAATAACTCAAGCCAGTCATGGTGGCCTACACCAGTAGTCTCAGCTACTTTGGAGGCTGAGGCAGAAGGATCACTTGAGCCCAGGAGTTTGAGGTTGCTGTGAGCTAGGCTGACACCATGGCACTCTAGCCCAGGCAGAGTGACATCCTGTCTCAAAAAAAAAAAAAATTTCCTTCCTTTATAAGGCAGAGTAAGATTCTATTGTGTATACATACCACATCTTGTTTGTCCATTCACATGTCAATGGGCAGTTGGGTTGCTTCCACCTTTTAGCTGTTGTGAATGGTGCTGCTATGAACATGAGTGTGCAAACATCTTTTTGAGACCCTGCTTTCAATTCAGTTATTTTTGTTATATAGCTAGAAGTAGAATTGCTACATCATATGGTAATTTTATTTGTATTTTTTTGAGGAACTGCTGTACTGTTTTCCATAGCAGTTGCCTCATTACTGACAGTGCACAAGGCTTCCACTTTCTCCACGTCCTTGCTACCACTTGTTATTTTCTATTTTTTTGATAGTAGCTATCCTAATGAGTGTGAGGTGGTATCTTGTGGTTTTGATTTACCATCCCTGCTTTTTGTCCATTTTTTTTTTGTTGGATTTCCTCCCTTTTATTTTTATCCTTTTTACCTCTTGGTGTCATTTTCTTTAGATGAAAGGAGCTTATTTTGGTTATTTTTTAACCTAGTCTGAGAGCTTTTTTTTTTTTCCATAACTCATTGAGCCTGCAACTGAGAGCTTTTCTTATTAAAGGATCTGAAACCATTTACTTCTTTTTTTTTTTAAGACAAGGTCTCATTCTGTTGCTTGGGCTACATCAAAGCTCACTGCAACCTCAAACTCCTGGGCTCAAGCAATCCTCCCACCTCAGCCTCCTGAGTAGCTGGGACGACGGGCACATGCCACCACATAGATTTTTAGATCTACTAAAAATCTCTACTATTTTTAGTAGAGATGGGGTCTTGCTCTTGCTCAGGCTGGTCTCAAACTCCTGACCTCAAACCATCCTTCCACTTCAGCCTCCCAGAGTACTAGGGTTACAGGCATGAGCCACCGCACCTGGCCTAGATTTCTTTCTTTTTTTTCCTTTTTTCTTTTTTTTTCCTGCCCCCCTGCATTTTTTTCTAGATTTCTTTTTTTTTTTTTGAAACAGAGTCTCACTCTGTTGCCCAGGCTAGAGTGCCGTGGCATCAGCGTAGCTCACAGCAACCTCAAACTCCTGGGCTCAGGCGATCCTTCTGCCCCCTCTTCCTGAGTAGCAGGGACTACAGGCATGTGCCACCATGCCCGGCTTATTTTTTTTTCTATATATTTTTAGTTGTCCAATTAATTTCTTTCTATTTTTAGTAGAGATGGGTCTTGCTCTTGCTCAGGCTGGTCTTGAACTCCTGACCTTGAGCAATCTGCCCGCCTTGTTCTCCCAGAGTGCTAGGATTACAAGCGTGAGCCACCGTGCCAGGCCTTTTTAGTGATATTTGGAAACCTTTTCAAATTCTTTTGTGGTTATTCATACAATCAGGATTCTTATTTTTGCTTGAGTTAATTTAGGCATTTAAACCATCAATTTTATCTAGAATTTAAAATATTTTGTGTAAGATTTCACCAAAAGACTCTCATTCTTTCTCATTTATATGGCTATTTCTTTCCCTTCTCTCTTTTTCTTTTCATTTTCCTTAGCCTTGCCAGGGTCTTGTCTATTTGTTCACCTTTTTAAAGAACGTAGCTTTTAGTTTTATTCATCAATTTGTTCATCAGTTCCATGTTAATTTAGAGTTTTATCTTTATTAATTATCTTCTCCTTTGGGGAGGATTTATTTTGTTTTTCTCTCTACTTTCTTAAGTTAAATGCTTCACTCATTTATTTACAATTCTCTTAAAAGTCTGAGATCAACCTGAGCAAGAGCAAGACCTCATCTCTACTAAAAAAAGAAAAAATTAGCTGGAAGTAATGGCATGTGCCTGTAGTCCCAGCTACTCGGGAGGCTGAGGCAGAAGGATCCCTTAAGCCCAGGAGTTTGAGGTTGCTGTGAGCTAAGCTGATGCCATGGAAGTCTAGCCTGGGCAACAGAGCAAGATTCTGTCTCAAAAAAAAGTCTGAATTTCTCCAATAACATTTCTGTATTCATACAACCAAGTCTGATTTTCTTTCTTTTTTTTTTTTAAATTTTGACCTGAGCTGTACCAAGTGTGATTTTCTAAACTCCATTCAATAGCATTTTGTTATATTTCTAATTGAAAAAGTCTCTCCAAAGTGAGAGAGGGGCACAGTAGCTCATGCCTGTAATCCCAGCACTTTGAGAGGCTAAGGTAGAAAGATTACTTGAGGCCAGGAGTTCAAGACCAGCCTGGGCAACATAGCATGAGATACTGTCTGTACAAAAATATTAAAAAATAGCCAGATGTAGTGGCGCATTCCTGTAGTCCCAGCTACTTGGGAGGCTGAGGTGGAAGGATCCCTTGGGTCCAGGAGTTCAAGGTTACGGTGAGCTATAATTGTGCCACTGCACTCCAGCGTGTGTGACAGACCTAGCCTCAAAAAAAAAAAAAAAAAAAAAAGAGAGATTAGGCTTAGGTCATTGTTCCTTCCTGTTTAGTGCATGGTCAAAAAAATTAACACATGAATCTCAACGATTCTTCAATTTCCTAGTGCTCACTTGGGTATTATTAAGCCATTTACTACCAAGTCTAAGGCAGTGACAGCTTGGAGAGGATATAAAACCCAAAGGGCTGGGTCCCATAACCTCTCTCTCAGTATCCCCTCCTGCCCGTGGGACTTGCTCCTCCCCTATTGTTTCAGTGGCACTTTCTAGCTACAATTCAGTCTCCTTTTCTCCAGATGGTGGTGCTGCATTCCCACACCTGTTTCCAAGGTGTCTCCCCTGAATTCATTTAGATCAGCCTGAATTTGGAAAATGCTGAACTGGGTCCTGCTGTTTTGGTCTAATATTCTTTCCCACAGCAGTGGGAGGTGTGATGGGAAAAAAAGAAAAGATGGAGGGTTGGCTTTCTCCAGGTCTCCAGTATTCACCATGTCACCCCTTTGGGTGCTGCCTGAAGCACTTATTGAATACTTTTTCTTTTCCTTTTTTTTTTTTTTTTTTGAGACAGAATCTCACTCTGTTGCCTAGGCTAGAGTGCCGTGGTGTCAGCCTAGCTCATAGCAACTTCAAACTCCTGGGCTCAAGTGATTCTCCTGCCTCAGCCTCCCGAGTAGCTGAGACTACAGACACACACCACCATGCCCAGCTAATTTTTCTATATATTTTTAGTTGTCCAATTAATTTCTTTCTATTTTTAGTAGAGACGGGGTCTTGCTCTTGCTCAGGCTGGTTTCGAACTCCGGACCTGGAGCAATCCCCCTGCCTCAGCCTCCCAGAGTGCTAGGATTACAGACATGAAACACTGTGCCTGGCCATCGAATGTATTTTTAAAATACAGTTCCTTCTTTCTCCCACTTACTTGAGCTATCTTTGGTGACTTTGGTTATTTGTATAACTGGAAAAGAAATTGATACTAACAGTGGGTTTGGAAATCACAGATCCTCAGTGGAACTGTGAACTGCCTAGTATGGATTAAACCGTTCCTGACTAAGAAGTCAGCCAAACCAGGAGAAAGGGTATAGCTTTGGGGTCCTGTTAGCAAAATGGGAGGATAGTACAGTGTGTTAATTATTCTTTAGAGCCATAGGAAAAGCACAGTCCCAAAAAGATCAACATTTTGTCCCGTTTCTCTGATGAAAAGAGATAGGAAGCCAGGCACAGTGGCGCAAACCTGTAATCAGAGCTACTTGGGAGGCTGAGGCAGGAGGATCCCTTGAGGCCAGGAGTTTGAGGCTGCAGTAAGCTATGACTACGCCACTGCACTCCAGCCTGGGTGACAGAGTGAGATCCTGTCTCTTAAAAAAAAGGGGGTGGGATAGGAAAAAACAGGGCAGTTATATAATTCTGTAGAGAAAACTCTATCTCTGTAGTCCAGAGATAAAAACTACTTAAGACCAGGTCTGGTAAAATGAATCCATTCAAATTTTAGGCCATACCAAATTATTTGCCATACTAGATTTTGTGACTTAAGTTAATGTGCTGATTGGCCATGACTAGGCTCCTAACAATTAAAATATGAACTCTGGGAAAGCCAGAAGAAATGGGGGAAATGCCTAGCATCTGAGCCACTCAAAAATACTTCTCACCGGTGCAGTGGCTCAAGCCTGTAATCCCAGCACTTTGGGAGGCTGAGGCAGGAGGATCACTTGAAGCCAGGAGCTTGAGACCAGCTTGAGTGATACAGTGAGATGGCTGTCTCTATAAAAAAATTTTAAATTAGGTGGGTGTGGTGGCGTCTTCCCTGTAGTCCTAGCTACTTGGGAGGCTGAGGCAGGAGGATAGTTTGAGCCTGGGAGGTCAAGGCTGCAGTGAGCTATATTAGTGCCATTGTATTCCAGCCTGTGGGACAGAGCAAGACCCTGTCTCAATGTAAAAATGAAACAAAACAAAAACCCTCCTCTCACTGCAACATTTCCCCCACAAAAACATGATTTTTCACAGGGGTATAACAAGTTGACTTAGAGGCAATATGTAAAATATAACAGTCCTTCCCAAATGTGGTTTCTCATCAGGGGCCTAAGAACCAAGCTATTAGAACAGCAATGAAAATGGGTAGAACTCAGGCTTGAGTTCCTGCCAAACAACAGATTCCTGTAGGACTGATCATCTTAGAGAAATAACAACTGTCAGAAAGAGGCTGTGGATTTGAAACATGGCATCAAAATCACCACTTGGCAACAATTATATTATAGTAATAATTGATTCAGGCAACAATCATCAATGGATGCTAAAATTAGATGGTCAAAGCTAGAAGAGTAACAGGGTATTTACATAGTTTCAAAGTATTTCCTCAAAGTCTCAAAGATACTTAATAATTACAAATGGATAATGGTACCTTCACCGTGGAAAAACATTGAAGATACCATCTTAATTAAATGATTGAAGTTAACATTACTATAGACATAATGCGTCTCCTGATCTGATGCACTAAAATGAACACATCCCTTCTATGGTGTCCCTGCCAAACTTTCATAACCTGAGTCTAATCATGAGGAAGTATCAAACAAACCCAAACAGAGGAATATCCTACAAAATAACTGGCCTTTACTCTTTAAAAATAAATGACTTTAAACATGACATGAAAAACAAAACCTGAGGAACTGTTCTAGATTAAAGGGAACTAAAGAGATGTGACAATTGAATGTAATGTATGATCCAGGATTTCTTTTGATATAAAAGATATTATAGGCCGGGTGCAGTGGCTCACTCCTATAATCTTAGCACTCTGCGAGGCTGAGGCAAGTCAATCGTTTGAGCTGAGGAGTTCAAGACCAGCCTGAGCAAGAGTGACACCCCGTCTCTACTAAAAACAGAAAGAAATTAATTGGCTAACTGAAATATATAGAAAAAATTAGCCAGGCATAGTGGCTCCTGCCTGTGGTCCCAGCTATTGGGGAGGCTGAGGCAGAAGGATTGCTTGAGCCCAGGAGTTTGAGGTTGCTGTGAGTTAGGCTGAAGCCACGGCACTCTAGCCTGGGCAACAGAGTGAGACTTTGTCTCAAAAGAAAAGAAAAAAATATAGGATTATGTAAAGGGGCCTAACATAAGAATTATGTTCACCTTGATCCCTCAGGGTGAAGAAGAAAATACACAAGGGCTGGAAAACATATTTGAGGGAATACTTGGGTAAATTTCCCAGGTCTTACTAGAAATCTGGACATCCAGGTACTAGAAGCACAATTGCACTCCTGGGAGATTCATCACTAAGAGGCAATCACCACAATGTATAGTTATCAGACTGGCCAAAGTTAGCATGAAAGAGGAATTCCTACAAACTATAAGGTGAAAGCATCAGGTAACTGACAAAGGAAAACCCACCAGACTAACTGCAGACTTCTCAACTGAGACCATTCAAGTCAGAAAGGACTGGAGCCCCATTCTCAGTCTTCTCAAATAGAATAATGGCCAGCCTACAATTTTGTATCCTGCAAAATGAAGTTTCTTATATGAGGGAGAAATAAAGATTTTCTCAGACAAGCAAACACTGAGAGAATTTGTCAAGACCAGACCTGCCCTGCAGGAAGTACTCAGAGACCTTTGCACTGACATTATGCACTGATCAGCACCATAGACACCCACCAGTATAAAACCATCCAAAACTAAAGTTCAGAGCCCAGATACCACAATGGCTCAAGAGGTAAAACAAAGCAATAAGGTTCTATACAACAGGATGAACAGAAATCCTCCCCACTTACCAATTCTTTCAATAAATGTGAATGGCTTGAACTCCCCACTGAAGAGACATATGCTGGCTGAAGGGATAAAAACATACAAACCAAGTATCTGCTGTCTCCAAGAAACGCATATAACCCACAAGGACTCATTCAGACTCAAGGCGAAAGGATGGAAAAAATATTCCATGAAAATGGAAACCAAAAGAAATCAGGTGTAGCCATTCTCATATCAAATAACATAGACTTCAAATCACCAAACGGAAAGAAAGACAAAGTTGGTCATTATATAATAGTGAAGGGTACAATTCAACAAGAAGACATAACAATCCTGAACATTTATGCACCTAACACAGATGTGCCCAGATTCATAAAGCAAATCCTACTTGATCTAAACAAAATGATAAACAGCAGCATTGTAATAGCTGGGGACTTCAACACCTCACTGACAGAATGGGACAGATCTTCCAAGTAGAAAAGAAACATTGGACTTAAACAGGACTCTAGAACAAGTGGGCCTAACAGACATTTACAGAACATTCTATCCCAAAACTACTGAATATACATTCTTCTCTTCAGCTCATGGAATATTCTCTAAGATTGATCACATCCTAGGCCACAAAACATGTCTCAAAAAATTTTTAAAAATAGAAATTATACCATGTATCTTCTCAGACCACAGTGGAATAAAATTAGAAATGAATTCCAACACAAACTTTCAACTCTACACAAAGTCATAGAAATTCCACAACCTACAGCTGAACAATTATTGAGTCAATGAAAAAATTAAGATGGAAATCAAAAAGTTCTTCAAATTAAATGACAAAGGGGACATAAGTTACCAAAATCTGTGAGATTCTGCAAAAGCATTCCTAAGAGGAAAATTCATAGCCTTAAATGTCTATGTTCAAAAGACACAAAGACTACAAATCAACAATCTAATGAATCATCTCAAAGAACTGGAAAAGGAAAAAGCAAACCAATCCCAAACCCAGCAGAAGAAAAGAAATAACTAAAGCCAGAGCAAAACTAAATGAAATCAATTCCAAAAGAATTAGACAGAAGAATAAAACAAGAAGTTGGTTCTTTGAAAAGATAAACAAAATCAGCAGGACTCTTGCTGGATTAACCAGAGACAGGAAAAAAAGGACCCTAATAGGCTGAGCATGGTGGTTCATGCCCATAATCCTAGCACTCTGGGAGGCTGAGGTGGGAGGATTGCTCAAGGTTAGGAGTTCAAAATGAGCCTGAGCAAGAGCAAGACCCCGTCTGTACTACAAATAGAAAGAAATTAATTGGACAACTAAAAATATATAGAAAAAATTAGCTGGGCATAGTGGCACATGCCTGTAGTCCCAGCTAATTAGGAGGCTGAGGCAGAAGGATTGCTTGAGCCCAGGAGTTTGAGGTTGCTGTGAGCCAGGCTGATGCCATGGCACTCTAGCTCAGGCAACAGAGACTCTGTCTCAAAAAAAAAAAAAAAAAAGACCCTAATAAGCGCAATCAAAAATGAAAAAGGAGACATTACAACTGATACCATGGAAATACAAAATATCATCTCTGAATACTTTAAAAATCTCTATGCACATAAACTTGAAAACCTTGAGGAAATGGACAAAGTCCTGGAAACACACAACCTTCATAGGCTCAATCAGGAAGATATAGAACTCCTGAGCAGACTGATATCAACTATCAACAAAATTGAAGCAGCAATAAAAAATTTTCCAACAAAAATGTCCCAGACCAGATGGTTTCACAGCCAAATTTTCCCACACTTACAAAGAAGAACTGGTACCTATACTGCAAAAATTACTTCATAACATCAAGAGGGAAGGAATCCTCCCCAACTCATTCTATGAAGCCAATATCACCTTGATACCAAAGCCAGGAAAGGACATAACAAAAAAAGAAAATTATAGCCCAATATCCCTTATGAATACAGATGTAAAAATTCTCAGTAAAATCCTAGCAAACTGAATTCAGCAATCAAAAAAAAAAAAAAAAAATCCACCATGACCAGATGGGCTTCATCCCAGAGATGCAAGGATGGTTTAACATACACAAATCTATAAATGTGATTCACCACATAAATAGAAGCAAAAACAAAGACCGTATGATCCTCTCAATAGACACAGAAAAAGCATTTGACAAAATTCAACACCCTTCTATGATAAGAACTCTTAACAAAATAGGCATAGATGGAACATACCTAAAAATTATAAAAACCATATATGACAAACCCACAGCCAGTGTCATACTGAATGGGGAAAGGCTGAGAGCAATCCTGCTTAGAACTGGAACCAGAAAAGTTTGCCCACTGTTACCATTTCTATTCAACATATTGCTGGAAATTCTACCCAGAGCAGTCAGGCAAGAGAAGGAAATCAGGACTTTCCAAATGGGGAAAGAAGAGCTCAAACTATTGCTCTTTGCTGACAATGTGATCTTATATCTAGAAAACACTATGATTCTGCCAGGAGACTCCTGGAATTGATAAATAAAGTCAGCAAAGTCTCAGGTTACAAAATCAATGTACAGAAATCAGTAGCATTCCTATGTGCCAATAACTGTCAGGCTGAGAATCAAATAAAAGACTCAATACCTTTCACAATAGCAACAAAGAAAATAAAATACCTAGGAATATATTTAACCAAAGAGGTGAAAGACCTCTACAGGGAGAACTATGAAACACTGAAGAAGGAAATCACAGAGGATGTAAACAAGTGGAAAAACATACCATGCTCATGGTTTGGCAGAATCAACATTGTCAAAATGTATGTACTACCCAAAGTGATTTATAGATTGAATGCAATCCCCATTAAAATACCAACGTCATTTTTCACAGATCTAGATAAAATAATTCTATGCTTTGTATGGAACCAGAAAAGAGCCCGAATAGCCATGGCAACCTTAACCAAAAAGAACAAATTGGGAGGCATCATTTTACCAGACTGCAAGCTATACTACAAGGCTATAATAACCAAAACATCATGGTATTGGCACAAGAACATAGACCAACGGATCAGAACAGAGAACCCAGATATAAAAC
The DNA here is from genome assembly GCA_963574885.1 of Lepilemur ruficaudatus. Classification (NCBI taxonomy): domain Eukaryota; kingdom Metazoa; phylum Chordata; class Mammalia; order Primates; family Lepilemuridae; genus Lepilemur; species Lepilemur ruficaudatus. Next base: position 11,019 of record CAUYRT010055025.1, read on the forward strand.
CATCCTCATATTGCCATCTGATCTTTGACAAAGCAGACAAAAACGTACACTGGGGATAAGAATCCTTTTTCAATAAATGGTGCTGGGAAAATTGGATAGCCACATGTAGAAGACTAAAACAGGATCCATACTTCTCACCACTCACAAAAATTAATTCACAATATTCACAATGGCTAACAGACTTAAACCAAAGGCATAGAACTATAAGAATTCTAGAAGAAAATGTTGGAAAAACTTTTATAGATGTTGACCTAGGCAAAGAATTTATGAAGAAGACCCCAAAAGCAATCACAGCAACAACAAAAATAAATAAATGGGACCTGATCAAATTATAAAGCTTCTGCACAGCCAAGGAAACAATCAATACAGCAAATAGATAACCTATAGAATGTAAGAAAATATTTGCATGCTGCACATCCGATAAAGGGCTAATAACCAAAATCTACAAAGAACGCAAGCAAGTCAGCAAGAAAAAAATCAAACAACTCCATTAAAAAGTGAGCAAAAGAGGCTGGGCGTGGTGGCTCATGCCTGTAATCCTAGCACTCTGGGAGGCTGAGGCGGGCAGATTGCTCAAGGTCAGGAGTTCGAAACCAGCCTGAGCAAGAGTGAGACCCCGTCTCTACTATAAATAGAAAGAAATTAATTGGCCAACTAAAGATATATATAG
>CAUYRT010055028.1:0-26925 GCA_963574885.1 Lepilemur ruficaudatus
TGTCTAGAAGAGTATTTCCAATGTTTTCCTCTGGAATTCTAATAGTTTCACACCTAAGGTTCAAGTCTGTTACCCAGTGTGAGTTGATTTTTGTGAGAGGTGAAAGGTGCAGATCCTGTTTCAGTCTTCTACATGTGGCTATCCAGTTTTCCCAGCACCATTTATTGAATAAGGATTCTTTTCCCCAGTGTATGTTTTTGTCTGCTTTGTCAAAGATTAGATGGCTATATGAGGATGGTTTCATATCTGGGTTCTCTGTTCTGTCCCACTGGTCAATGTCTCTGTTCTTGTGCCAGTACTTACTCATGCTTTAGTGGTTTGCTCCTTTTTACCTGTTGCACCAGAGGCAAACCTGGGTAATCCCTAAGAGTAACAAAACGTGGATTACTTATATGTGTGCACAATAAAGCTACTTTTCGTTTTCTGACAGAATCCTGGAGGATCTCGTTCCTAGGACACAATGGAACAGAGAGGATAAAGTACAAAAAATACATAGTCAATCCACTTGACGTATTCATGGGACTGTGAAACTCTAAGACATGCTTAAAAATAATTTTGAAAGACAAATACGAAAAGTAGAAGTATTGCCCTGGAATCATCAAGGAGGAGCACAGATAACATAGGTTCCCATCACCTAAGAGGGCTGCGACAGTGGCATCCTCCTGGTAGCCTGGATTCAGAGAACACAAAGAGAAAGAGGGGATGACTCAAACAGAGGTTGAAGAGACAGGGGTGCTTATTTGCAACTGTTTATGTGGTTCCAGAAAACACCATGGTAGTATATGGGGCTAAGGTTGTTAAACTCAGTGCTTGCTCTTAAATCGCTGCTTGTCGAAATCTCCCGGGCCCGTTTCAGATACCACCTTCTCCAAAGGCCCTTCCCATAGTCTCCAGTTGGGATCATTCAAGTCTTCCTTCACAACTCCATTTTTTCATCGTACTTTCCCAACTTGCATTATAATTGTATAATGCTTCAGTCATTGTATCTTATGGTGTAGACATTACACCATATTATCATACTATAGCCCACATCTACTGAGTGTCAATCACGTGCCAGATAATACAACAGAAACTCAGGATAGAATGGTGAACAAGATTGAGATGGTCTGTGCTCTTGGAAAGCTTATAATTTATTAGTAGAAGCAGACAAAAAATAAGCAAGCAAACCAATAAATAAGCTACCAACTAGCTCCAGCTGGTATAACAAGCAGTGTTTTAACAGATACCAATAGCTATTCGTAAAATACCAACAAATATAACTTATCTACGTATATGTTTCATTGGAAACAAAATTAACGAACCCATTTTTTATACACAATATTTAATAAGGACAGTGATCATATGCTCAAGATCTACCTGGTGACTTAATCTCAGCCCCAGTGAAGCAGATGCCATTTCTAGATTGTGCTGTACCTTCCTGTGGGTTTCATGTTGCTTAGCTTGTATTCAGCTGTGAGCAGCTCTCATAATGGAAGAAGGGCTCCAACAGCAGGTTGAGTGAAACCTCTCCATCAGAATAGCAGTTGGTGTATTATTTGATGGGATTAACTCTTGCCCCCAATATCTTGCAGTGCTCCTGGCTGTAATTCATATTTCCTATGTCTTGCTTGTTCATGTTGATTTCACCCTGTTCATTATTCGAATCCAGTACTTTCACTTCATTATTCCAACAGTGTTTTCCTCCCTTCTCATTTCCAATTGTTTTTTTCTTTTTCTTTTTTCAATATTCTTCATCCATTTTCATCTGAGAATTTCATTTCCATCTCAGACTCTATTTGAACTCTACTCTAACGTTTCATTAGCATTTCTTCCCTGGTTTTTCTGAGTTCTCCTATATGATTCAGGCATTCTGAAAACTTTTAAAACTCTAAGCTAATAAGGTGCTTGCAATGCATGAAATCCTTCAATTAAGAAAATTAACTCTCATAAATGCAGATAATATAGTCATGCATTGCATTGGATACAAAATAGATACTTCTCTAATGTCACCTGAAGTTTAATTTTCAAATACTAAGTAAATAAATGCTCTTAAATGCATATCATTTATGTAAATAATCACTCCCTTCTTGCCTGTCTCTGAGTTAATGTCAACACTTAGAAATTACCATAACTGGTTTCTCCAGATCATTAGATGCTACGCGTCCATTGGCTGGGCAGTGATTCTCAACTCTGGCAGTACATTAGAGTCATCTAATTAAAAACCACCAACACCCATTTTCCACTCTAGAGAAATCAAAAAGGAATATCTTTGTGTGGGTCTTCGGCAATGGTATTTTGTAAAAGTTCCCCAGGTAATCCTAATGTGCAGGCAGGAATAAAAACTACAAAAATGGGGTGGGCGAGGGAGGTAAATCTTGGAGAAGCACATAGAAGTGTTTTTAATATATAGCATATGAAAAGTTCTAGGAAGAAAAAAAGATAATGAGATGGGCTGTCATAGGTGTATCAGCCGTGACTTCTTACTTTCTGTCTTTTCTGATGTTTTGGCACCTGGGGCCTTGCCGATCCTGGAGAGACTGCCCCTACCAGGGCTAGCCAAACTGTAGGGAGAGTAAAGGACTCACCTGCAAGGGCTATAACAGGAGTAAAGGACTCACTGTTATGTGCAAACCAACCCATCCAAAGCCCACAGCCCTCAACTACCTCCTTTATCCAGTTCTTATACTCCAGGCCACTCTCCACCTGCCCTAATCACCCAGGTCCGGGTCCCGACAACTCCTCATGCCCGAGAGCCCTGAAATGATTCAAACTAGCCAAATCTAAGCCTGCTTACCCTGCCTTGCCTTGCTCTTCCAGTGAAAACCACAATGACGGTTTTGCCGGTGTTTTCACTCCCTTTGCCTCCTGACCAAGCCTGGTGCCTCCCCCAGCAGCCCTGCCTGGAGTGCTATCCCTCCTGTTCCTATGGATCTGTGAGTAGAAAAAAACTTCTTCCTCCATGACGGTCATTTCTGCACGTTCTACCATAGCTGATTAAAATAAATCCCTGGTACTTTTTTAAATAATAGAGAAGTCTTCTTGGAAAATGTGATTTTGCACTGACACTTGAAGGCTGTAAGGGAAACAGCTTTGAAAGAGAAGGAACAATAGAGTCTAGAAAGAGAGATCCCCACTAGCCCGTACCCTAGAAATAGGCAAGAATCCAGCTGAACTAAAGCAATAGGAAGGAGAGTAGCAATGAACACGGACATGAAGCCCAATCACTGGGGGAAGGTGTGACCTTATTCCAGGACTGGTGTGGGAAGGTGCATGTCATTCCTGACAAATGGCTTCATAGTAGCTTTCTCTTATTTAAAAAACATTTGCCGATTCCTTTTTCCATGCAAAGCTCAGAGCTCAATGCCTCAAGAAAACAGAAATAAAAATGACATGGTCTGTCTTTCTTCTAAAGTTGTTAGATCCAGCGAGAGTGACTGACTGATCAGCGATTAACTGTAATTTAAGGAGTGAGCTAAACTTACTGATTCGAACTTACGAGCTTTAAAATTTTATTTGGGAACCTTGAGGTTTTAAAGTGCAAAGGCTGCATTTACAATCTTATCCATATTGTTCTGATCTTTGAAACTGTGTCCATTTTTGCCTACTTGATGAGTTAAAGCTTCCCAGTACAATTCTTTTTCTCCCTGTATTTTACAAAGGTTTTATGTCTTTTTCCTCAATCAAATGTTATCCTGCTATGAAAGTTCATATTATTTTATCTTCATTGCGGTTTCTGCTGTTTTCATGGTCTTCTTTCTTCTCTCTCCTCGCTCCCCAGCCCCTCCCAAGAATTGCACTTTAATATTAATATTATAAGCCTGTTTCTTCCTTTGTATTTGTCAGATATATTTTTGATGCTCCCTCTTCTTTTCTGTTACTTGTGTGCTTCCTGTAAATAGCTCAGAGTTGAATTTCACTTTTCATCTCATCTGAGGCCTTTTTGTATAAGAAATTATAATCTATTTACACGTAGAGTGCTATCACCGATACGTTTGGTCTTATTTCCATCAATGCACGCGGCCCACCTATCACTTGGGACCCTCTTCCCCTTAACACTCCACTGCAGGCTCTCAGGGTAAAATCGCAGGCCGCTCTTCCCTTCTGGGTTCCACTTTCAGAAGAGAGGAACGAAAATGACAGGGTAGAATTGGAATCAGATAAAGGTAATATTTGGAACCAGCCTCTCCTCTGAGGCCCTTTGCCATTTCCCAGGGGGAGGGTCCTCGCTTCCACTGCCCCTCTGATTATTGTGGCTGTCTTGTGTCCCTCACCCTAGGCCTGCCGACTCCCTCTGCCACATGCTACATCAGAACTCACTCCTGCTCTGCACTGATCTGGAAAGAAAGTAAATTCTCACTGATGGGTCAATGACGGCAGTGCCCTTAACCCTCCTAGGTATCAGGGTGTTGGCTAAGTGGAGTATTCCAGGTAGTACGGGACAGTTATTTTCAGTCCAAGTTCCCTTCTGCTGGAAAGAGGGGAAGCTAGGAGCAATAATCTTGGCGACTAGAAGATTCCTCCAAAAGACATCAGAAAATCTCATTTTACACCCCAGTCTCCCATGCTTCTCCTTGAAGGTGATCCCACAAATGCTTTCTCGTAGGCATCTGGCCTGTTCTGTTTTCAAAGGAGGTTGAAAGAATCCCCGTGTTTGCCACTTTCAGGCCTACACAGGCACTGTGACCACCGCCCCCACCCCAGGGGTCCAGCTGGAACAAACATTTGTCCACTTGCAACTGGACTCTTCTCCCCCATAACTGAAACATCAGAGTGCTGGGCTTATTCTTTGTAGTGCTTGTCACACGAATGTCACTATGGGCTGCAGGCTCTGGGCTTACCCAGCTTTGGGTTCAAATGCACATCTTGCCATTTATGAGCTCTGGGACCCTGGGCACTTAAGAACTACACTTCCTTATCTGTAAGAGTAAAATAAATTGTGCCCCCTATGGTGCTGTTTTGAGTTAAAATAAAAGAACTCAGGCAAAGGGGCAAGCCTCCCACCTGACTCAATGTTGGCTATGATTACAGTTATCATCATTATAACTCAATGGTCTTTAATTTTCTATAATGACTGTTTTAGTCTGTTTTGTGTTGCCATAAAGGAATACCTGGGGCTAGGTATAAAGAAAAGAGTTATTTGACTTATGGTTCTACAGACTGTACAAGAAGCATCACACCAGAATCTGTTTCTGGTGAGGGCTTCAGGCTGCTTCCACTCATGGCTGGAGGCCTACGGGAGCCGGCACGTGCATGTCAGATGGCGAGAGGAGAGGCAAGGGGCCGGGAGGTGCCAGGCTCTTTTTAACTATCAGCTCTCTTGGGAACTAATAGAGTAAGAACTCACTCACCATCGCCAGCATTTATTGCCCCCGCCAGGGAGGGTATTAATCTATTTATGAGAGATCCACTCCCTTGACCCCAAACGCCCCCTGCAGTATTGGGATGGAATTTCAGCATGAGGTTTGTTGAGGGAACAAACATCCAAACACTGTATCAATGGCCCATGGGACCATATATCTAAATGAACTTCAAAAAAAGAAACCTAAGTGAACATTGATTTTCATTTTTCAAGTGAAGCTTATTTAATTAAAAATATTTGAAAGTGCTAAGCATTGTATCATATTGCAGAGTACCAGAGATTCAAGAGAATCAACTAAGAAATAGCAAAACAATGTTGAGTAGGGATTACTTTTACTTCATTGTTTGAAAATTTGTTTTTAAAATCTGGCAAAAAGGGTGGGAGATATTTTAGTGAGTTTTAAGCAGTTTAAGAACATGACAAATAAATCCAGTATATGTGAGGTTCCAGGAGACTCCATTAGGACAAGACAGAGAGCATTTGAAAGAATAGGAAATTCCCAGGAAACTTCAACCTGGAGTAGGACAGATGCTCAGAGAATTGCTGAAGCTGGAGGAGGGGCAGGGATGGACTGAGGGAGAGGTCCTACAGAGTCACCAATACAAGGAAACGCATGATTCCCATAGGACAGTCTGAAGTGTCACCAGCATGACAGATTTTTCTCCACAAAATGGTAGGGGGATAGATACATTTCTTTTCTTATAGCTCGATCAAAGCAGTTCTTCCCAATCTAAACCTTTCATTAAAACAAACCTATATATTGGATGTCTTAGTCTAATCTTATGTTTAAATCAATAAGCAAACATAAAAGATTTCACAGAGGAAGCTACGTTATTCACTCTCATCATTTGCCACCTAGCAGGGGAGGAGGGACAGTGGTAGAGAGAAACAGTTTATGTTTTTGATGTCTGCATTGTTTTATGCTGATTTTTTTTTTACAATCCCAGTTTTCAAAGTTGTGTCACTCAGAAAACAACATTGTATCCAACTGGCTCAAACTGAGAGCCTTAGGTAACAATGAAATGACAGCTGTCACTCAAAGACTTTGCAAGTTATAATCAGTACAGAAGTTAAATAATATATCAAAGCACTCTTTGTCTTTTTATAACTATAATAATAGGAGAGAGTGACTACCTCAGAATTCACAATATTGCATGTATGATAAGTCTGAATGTGTCATCAAATTGCGTCTGGCCACACCTCCCCAACTTTTTTTTTTTCTAATTTCTAATTCTAGAGTGGTGTGTGGATGCTTTGTAATTGGCACAAGGATTTTTTCTTTTTTTTACTCCTCAACATTTTCTTGCCAAGTATATCATTATGAGATTCTGCAGTAACAAGCATTCTTCTGGTCAAATTTATATCAATTAGTTTAGGACAGTAATTCAATTGGATGACCCACTGTATTTTGAAAGACTCGTGACCATGTCAAAGTGACGACCTTTTTCCTTCTCTCTCTCAGCCAAAAGCAATTTTTTAACAAGGAGCGCTGGAAAGAAATGCTGGTTTAATAATTAGTTATTGATCATGACCAATGCCAGGGTGAACACCACTGGATTAGTCAGAGACCAGCAAATCAGGACATTGGTATTTCCCCTGTCAAGAGTATGAGAGGAGAAAAAAGCAAAGAACTGACAGAGTAAGATATCAAAAATTGCTTAATTGGATACATTTTCATCTTTCATAGGGATTCTTTTCATTTTCAATAGTAGAAGTAAAATCTTTAACCTAAGTAGATTTGAAACCAAATTATCTGAAACACTTGTATAAATATAAAGCAACTTAGTAGTATACCCCAATTTAAAAACACTGTAAAAGACCAGATATGAGTTAAGTAGACTTGGAAAACAGTCAAATTGCTTTGAAACAACACCATGCAAAGTTACTTTGATAAATTAACCCTGCTTTGGCCAGCATTTTTGCCTCACTAAGATACCATTAACCCTCATGCCCTGAAATGCCCATTAGAAACAATTTGGATACATGCAGAAAGAGACCATAACAATTATAGACAGTAGCTTTAAAAGTATAATTGACTTTTCTGAGCGTTAATTTAGGCATCACTTTAGAACTGCATAAAAATCTCCACATATGAGCCACTTAATGGAAGGAGAAACTTAAAAGACGATTTTATTGTACTTTGAGGGGGAAAAATGTTTCCATTAGTTGTACAATTTCTTCCTACAATTAAAAAAAAAATACTGAAAATGCACAGCAAAGTGACAACTAAGTCACAACTTCCAGTTAGTTTGAAGGTGGGCATGCCCAATCGTTACACTGACAAGCGAAAATGGGGAAGTCCTGCCATATTTCATATTTAGTGGGGGTTTTCAGTTGAAATCAACCATCTTAATGATGAAGTAGCTAGAGTGTAGACATATAAAAATAACATAATTTTAGAGATGAATATGTGAATACTGAGCAAACGAATCAAATCACTCAACTCTAGCCTTGTGATTTTATCTTTTCAGGGGTCATGTTTCCCCCAGAAAAAAAAATACACTGATTTTACATCCAATTTCAAGAAGTTCTGATGGTTTCAGAGAGTAGAATCACATCCAAATGTTGGGACCAGTTTGGGTCAATATTAAAAAAAAAAAAAAAACATGTATAACATTCAGCTTGCTGTCACAAAATGAAAAGTAATGCCCCAAGACCCGGTTCTTTTTCTATTACAAAACATGTTCACATCAAATCTAGACAAATAATGTGATTGGGATTGAAAAGAAAAAGAATCAGATTCTTCACAATTCTGATTCAAGATCACATGGCTTATAAACTGATTTCAGATTCTCCGACATAATAAAAACTGTATGTCTCTAGAAGTATGAAAATATCCTGGAATTCTTTATAGAGGATGGAGCAACTACAATGATCCAATTTACCACCTCAATTTTTTATGTCAACCTGACCTTAGCAATTAAAAAAAAATTGTTGTCCAGGGACAGTGGCTCACATCTGTAATCCCAGCACTTTTGGAGGCCAAGGCAGGAAGGATTGCTTGAGCCCAGGAATTCAAGGCTGACATAGGCAATGTAATGAGACCCCATCTCTACAAAAATTATCTGGGCATAGTGGTGCATGCCTGTAGTCCCAGGGAGGCTGAGGCAGGAGGATTGCTTAATCCCAGGAGTTTGAGGTTGCAGTGAGCTATGATGACATCACCGCACTCTAGCCCAAGCAACACAGTAAGACCCTGTCTCAAAAAAAAAAAAAGTAAAGAAAAAAAAAAAAAGAAATTGACAGTCACAGTCATTGAATGGCTGAAGTATATTGCTATTCATATTAATTATATACATGAAGAAAACCAAGTCAGCAATTTTTTTGCAAGGGTGAGAGATAAAAAACAAACAAACAAATGGAAAACCCAAGCAGCCACAAGTAAAAAGTCCTGGGCTTCAAATACAGCGAGTGTGCTATTAATGAACTAGCTAACCTTGGACGTGTCACATCATTCTCATCCATAAAGTGCATAAGATGTCTCAAGCCTCTCTGAGCACAGTGTGCTCCAGGGGTCAGCAGCAACAGCATCACCTGGGAGCTTGTTAAAAATGCAGAATCTTAAACCCCTTCCCAGATGAATAGGAATCTGCGTTTGAACAAGACCTACAGGAGATCTAAGTATGGTCCCAAAGATGTTTGAGATCATTTCCTATTCCGTTATGGGGGGAAAGGGAGAGACAAACTCCTTAAGTTCAAAAGGCCAGCCCAACATGCCTGTGGGGTGTGTGTGTGCCCATTCGCATGCCCTTGTTCGCATTTCACCTCCTACCTCATAAATGCCTCTGCAGGTCCCCAAGCCTGCAGGGCATGTTTGTCGCGTTCTCTATGGCTTCACGTTTAGCTAAACAAATGTGCTCCGAGATGGAGCAAAACGGGATGGGGACCCCAGGTCTGCTGTGTTGTCGGTTCGACTTAGCCGTTTTCCACTGGGGTCACGGCACAAAGAATTAAAACCTCTTTACCACTAGAGCTCATCGAAGCTCACATCCAAATTAGGAAGGTACAAGGACTAAATAATCTCATCTGTCTTTCTTTTTCCAGCGTCACCTGATCTGTCAAGTCTGTCTTTAGTATCCCTACGCCCAGCTGACAGCTCCCCCACAACCCGCCCCCGCGATATCTGGATCGGTGGGGACAGACGCCCCACCCCTGAGAAGATTCACTTACGGTGACTGCCGAGGTGCAAGTGGAGAACGAACAATAGAAGGCTGTCAAGCCCGACAGCCAGCCCTGGATGTATGAGCGTCGAGCTGACAGCAAGGGCCTCAGAGGGTAAACTGCTTTGCTGGAACTAATTAAACAGATGAAATTATTACATGAATATGCAGATGTTGTTTACATTTTACCATATGGTATTATTTCAGGTAATAACTCGCAGGAGAATCCCTTCCTCTCATCAAGAGGAAATGGGTTGAAAAGAAGGCCCCACGTGTCACCTTGCGGTTGCCAGGCAGACACTGATAACTCCGGTTTCCTCTCCGAGTCGCGGGGAGTGTTCACTGGGATCCCCCCTGTGGCACCAGCAAGGCGAAGCCAGGGCTCCTGTCTGGAAGTAATGGGGTGGGAGGGGGGCTGCCTCAGCTGAGCTGAGACCGCTCCAGCTGCTGTGAAATCCACCCCAAGGTTGAAGAGCATCCAACAATGGACGTGCTGCCATTCCACAAGTCACAGGAGGAGCCCACAAACTCATCACCCGCCTCTGTGGCTCGCATTTCCTCCAACACTTGGGCCCCCAAATCTCCAAGACTTGAGTGACTGTAGGGCAAGGCAACTGATTCTTAAACTGCCACGTCGGAACTGAACCATCCAAATGAGGGTCGCCCCCTCTACAGGCGCCACCTTCAGAGGGAGGCAATGCGCAAAAGCCAAGGAGTCCGAGCACGAAGCAAGGAAGTGTATGGGAAGCCGGGTGCGCCCGCCCAAACAGGGCGCCTTATCCTCCCTAGAACTCAGGCTCCAGGCTCACTCCTTCCACGCCTTTCCTAGCGCACTCACATCAAGCCGTTCAGCCTGTCCCACTTCAACTCTCTCCTATCCCTCATCACCCACTTGCAGCTGGCCGTGAAGGCCTGTAGGCTTTGCCTCCAAAATGATCATCATGTGTTTTCTGCCTCCTCATCCCCAATGCACCTGGCCCAGGCCTTCAGTATTTGTAACTGAGCAACTGTAGCGTCCTTCCCAGTGGTCTCCTCATCTCACTCTCTGCCATCTTCAATCCACGGTTAGAATCATCTCTAAAGTTCAAATCTGCTCAGACCGCTACCTCCCTTAAAAGGAGTCAATGGCTTGTCATTGGTTTTGGTCCCCAGCTGAACTCACAGACCTGCTCCACAAGGCTGTTCAAGGTGCATCCTGTTCTACATTCTACCTGTTCCAAACTTGTTCCGATTTTTACCTCTAAGCACTTTCCCGTGCCTTTCCCCTTACCTGGAGCATTTCCCCTCTTCCTCCTCCTCCTCCTGTTCCTTGCTAACAGCGCATCATTCTTTTGTGTTTGTGCTGGGATTTGTTGTAATGATTGTTAATTTTAAAGAAAATATTAACCGCCACATCCTGACCCCCTAAAACCCTGCTTTATTTACTCCTTTGGGATGATCAGAACTAAAGAGCTTTCTCTGAATTTACCCACCTTTCTCCATGCTCATAGCGAACACATGCAAACATAGACACATACATATAAAGTCTTCCTTTTTTCCAAACCTGGGATCCAATTGATTATTCATACTACTCTGCAACTAGCTCTTGTCACTTTACAATGTCATGGACATTATCTAGATCAAAAGATAGAAATATATCACATTCTTTTCAACGTTACAAAATATTCCATGCTGCACATGCACCATCATTTACTAAACCATTTCGCTATTACTAAATATTCAGAATTCTTTCTTTTTTCTTCCCTTTTCTTATTTCCTTGCAGGTGAAAATCATGCTACTACAAATTTTCTTTTAAGTTGTTACACACTGATGTCTTTATTTCAGAAGGATTGATTCCCCATCATGGGACTGCTGGGTCTAAAGGCACATGTGCTTTTAAATTTAATAGATATTTCCAGATTGCCTTCCCGAAAGGTTGTAGTAATCTGTACTCCCATCAGCAGTACATGAGAGTTCCCACTTGCTCACATTCTTGAGAATGTTGCATTTTACAGCTTTTTATGTTATTTTTGTTTCTGTTTTTGTTTGGTCAGTAAAAATGTTGTGCCTTATTTTCATTTATAGCTCCTTCACTCTGAGAGAAGTTCAGCATCATTTACTAAGTATATTGTTTGCCAGAATTTCCTCTTCCTTAAATCCTATGCTAGTATCCATTTCCCATTTTTCTATTGAGTTTTTTATCTCTCTTATAAATTTGCAGGACTCTGTCGGCTCATTTTTTGTCATATGTATGGCAAATGTATCTTCCCAACGTATGTATGCTTCCCTTTATAGTTTTTGGGTTTCCCAAATCTCTTGAGAGGGCCTCTTCCTACCCTGAGGTTATGCAAATATTCATCAGCTGTTTAATTATTTTTCATGCATCCTTCTTTGTTTTGGAACATTTTCTTAGCTAGTTACAATATTTATTCTTCTATGTGAACTTCAAAATTCTCTGTCACATTCCTTACCCATCCTCCCAAAACACTGATCGGAATTTGAATTAGAATTATATTAAATGTGTTAACTTGAGAAAGTTTGATATTCCATGATATTATATAGTAAAAATATGACTCACTCTTCTTTGCAATTCATGTCTTGTTTTTGACCTTTAACAAGATTTTGAAATATTCTTCACTGAAACTTTTGATTTCTTGTTAATTTCACTTTTTGGAATTTTACTTTCTTTTGTACTATAGTGATTACATTTTTTTACCTTACATCTTTCAGCTGATTGTTACTATACTTGAGAAGCTATAAATATTCATCTTGTGTTATTAATTCTAATCATTCATATTATCTTATTAATGCTAATAGATTTTAGTGGCTTCTCTTAGATTTACCAGGTATGCACTCATCTCTTCTGCCAATAATGATAATTTTATCTCTTCTTTTTCAATAATTAATTTAACTTATTTTATTTTCTTGCTTTATTGCATTAGCTAAAACCTCCAAAAGAATGTTAAATAATAGCAATGATAGTGGGAATCTATATTATAGTGCATCTGAATTTAATAAGATGATTTCAGTATTTCACTGTATAATATGATGCTTATGTTGGTTATGAGATACATATTTCTATCATATTCAGTTAGATTATGTAAGAAGATTTTATCAGTAATAGCTGCTGAATTTTAGAAATTGCCTTTTTGGCATCTATTGATTAAATGAATTATATTTATTGATATAATTAATTATGTTGGTAAAAGTTCAAATGTTGAATCTTTTCTGAATTTCTATCTGAATTTCCATTAGTCATGATATGTTATTTTTATAATATACTGCCAAATTCAATTTAATACATTTTTTATTTCATATTTTAAGCAAAATTGCATGGTCTTATCTGGTTTTGAAATTAAGGTTCTGATAGCTTCATAACCTGAATTGAGAAACTTTGGTTTGGATTGGACCAAAGTCTTGCTCCTCAAAGTGTGATTTTCAGGTCAGTAGCATTGACATCACCTGAGCACTTATTAAAACTGCAATATGCCATCTTTCCTCAGTTCTGCTAAACTCAAACCAACAACTGAACAAGATGCTTATGTGATGTGTACATGCATTTAAGGTTAAAAAGCAATGATATAAATAATAAAGTGATTATCCACTTTTTTAAAGTTACATCACATGCAGCCGAAAAACCATTTGGTTGTAGCACTTACCGAAAACTGGTAGATCATTGATTATCTTCCCAAATTTTTCTTACATGCCTGTTTAATCACTTTTCTACCTTTTCTTGGATCAAATTTGAATGTTGCATTTTGCTGGGTAGTCTTATATTTCTTCTCACTTTTCTCTACATATACTTCAGGTCACAGCTTAGACATATTCAGTCTCCAAGGGTAGGATCCCCTCCCAATACCTGGAGATCTGCTTCAGGGCTGTTGATCCCTGTTCCTTTAAAACTCTCTTCTATCTTCTGCCATCACATTTATCATATTTTCTTAGATTGTCTTGTTTAACTGCCTTACTCCTCTGGTAGATCATCAAACCCGAGAGGGAAGAGATCACATCATTCTTGTTCATTTTTGCATGCCTGACATCAAGCATGGTCTCTGACACATAGTAGGCATTCCAGAAATAGGTTGTGTGAAGACTGGATGGGTGGCTACATGGTTAAGCAGTACATAATAATCTTTATATCCCTTGCACATTTCATCGTGCCTGGCACCCTACACCCTTCCTGGCACATGAAGGACATTCAAATTGCCTTGTAAAATATAAAGTGCTTTGTAACCTGTAAAGTGATGACATGATGGTACTTGGGATATGATGATAAACAAAAAAGACATAGTCTCCAGGCAAGCCTACTCATTCACACGCCAGTAACTTTTTGTTTTTGTTTTGGTTTGGTTTTTTTAGTCATAGAGTTTGAAGAATTTTGGAACTCTCTTTATGTTCTCAACTTTCATACCTCCTTCTGAAAATCCTCAAGGGCAGGAAATTACATAAAAGGATACGTTTTCTTTTCGGAATCAGACAAAAATAATTCAGTGCCAGGGCTAAAAAATAAATTAGATGTTCAAGCTCAACAGAACAATTTCAAGTAGGAAAAAACAATCAAATGTAAATATGAAATAACAAAGCCAACTTTCCTCTGGCACACACACGTGAAAACTGAAGTCAGTGGTGAAGGAATAATTCCCTGAAATATGTTGAACATGGAGCAAAGGCACAGTCCCTGGAGAAGCATGCAGTGAAAGTCACCCCAAGGGACTGGGGAGTTCTAGTTTCTGTATGTGTATATTATCTCATTTTTTCTTGGCATTTTCCTAGTTCATGTACAAATTGTTTCCAAATGATAGTTTTAAAAATTCATTGTTTATAATTAGTAATATTGCTCCTACAAGAGATGTGTTGGGACCTCAGGTCAAACCAGAAGAAGCTTTTGGGTGAATACTGATGGAATCATGAAACTAAGAGGGCTGGTCACATAGAGCATCTAGGTGTCTGGTTTTTGGTTATAAGTTTCCCCAGAAACAAATATGGAAGTAGGGAACTGCATCAGTCAGGGTTCTCCAGAGAAACAAAGCCAATAGAATGTGTGTGTGTGTGTGTGTGTGTGTGTGTGTGTATTTATTGGTTTATTTAAGGAATTGGCTCATGCAGTTCTTGGGGCTGGCAAATGCAATGTCCTCATCCGTTCATATCTATCCATAGAATAGGTCAGTAAGATAAGAACTTAGGCAAGTTGATATTGCAATTTTGAGTCTGAAATATGTAGGACAGACTAGCAAGCTGGAGGCTCAGGCAAGATTTCTGCACTGAAGCCCAGAATCAGAATCCCTTCTTCTCTGGGAAACCTCAGGTATTGCTCTTGGGCCTTGAACTGATTGGAGGAGCCCACTCACATGATCCAGGGCAGTCTCCTGAACTTAAAGTCAACGGACTGTAGATTTTAATCACATCTGAAACATACCTTCACAGCAACACCTAGACTGTTATCTGACCAAACAACTGGACGCCTAGTCAAGTTGCCGCATAAAACTGAACCATCACCACACCCCTCTACAGACGCTTGTTCCCCTCCCATGCAACCCATCTTCTCCTCAAACTGCTCTAAATCTTCCTTACACTCTCCTTATTCAAGTCTTTCTCAAGTTTCTCTTGTTCCTCACCCTCAATCAAAGTAATCATTCTTTCAAAACTCAAATGGTATGAAAAAAGCAAACTGGTAGGGCTAATTTATCCTAATATGTGAGTGGTAGTTAGAAGTTTAAAAATCAAAGAAAAAACTTTCTGCATTTTTGCAGTGGAGGAGGAACAAATTGTAGGGGTCAACTGCACTAAACTAAGGAGTCAAAAAAAACATGACATGAGGAACTGGCAGGTGACAGAAGTTGTTAACGTGGGCTGGGTCCATAATGATGAGTCCAGAGTTGCGAATAGCAAGTTGGACTGTTCCCAAGCCAGCTCATCTCTCACCAGTCTTTGCCACGCAAGAGCAGTCCCAGGGGGGCTACACTTTTTACTTTTTCAAGAAAAGCCAGAAATCCAGATTTTTATATGGCATTTCCCAGTAATGAAAACACTCTGTGGGATGCCAATTCAAGACTCCTTTCCCGACTTTTTTCTTTGTCCTCTTTTTCTTTTCTGCAATTCTGAGTTTTCATATAATCTGAATGTTCAGTTTCCAAGTGTAGCTCAACCAGCCACAGTGGGAAGTCTGGGGAGAAGGAGAGGTGAGGCGGAAGACAGGCTTGAAAATGCATGCCCCACTGTCCAAAGCCAGTGTAGACTGAGATGCAGGTCAGGGATTTTTTGTAAAGTCCTTCCCCATATACCAGAGCCCCAGCGGACCTTTGCCACATATATGAGGTTTGTAAATCAAGCATTTCTTTTCATAAGCTTTTACTCATTTTGAAAAGTCCAACTGCTCCTAGAGAAATGCAGTTTTGGCCAACAAAACTAAGGATCAATAGCGGACCTCCACACAAGGCATGCTATACCCGAGCTCCTCAGAGACTAACCAAGCAATCCTGATCAGACTAACTTCAGAAGGAGGACAGAATGAGAAACCATGGTCTATTTACTATTTGTCCATTTTTACAGGCAGAGATGTCACGATACCTCTTTATTTATGTTTATTGAGGAAAATGCCCAGATCACTCAAGATGGAAAGGGTCCTAGCAACTTCCTTGGGAGTGGGCTGCCCCTAGTCCAATTCCCCATCCCCTTTGGTTTTATATTAATACCTCCTGTGACCTCTGAACCACCTAAAGTGATGCTTCTCTCTCTTGAGTCTGTGCTAGTTTTACAGGAGAGGACTGTTAAGGATACAGATCTCCATAGCCCACTCCAGAGAGCCTGAACCAATATATTTAAGGAATCTGCAGTTTAAAAGTGCCCCAGATAAGGTGAACAAGTACCAAACATAAAGAACACTGCCCTAGGGCAAGAAAAGTGGAATATCACAGGGAAGCACCAAAGGGGCCCCTTCTAAACTAGAGACTCTACTTCAATAGTAATAAACGGTGCTTGGCAGTTTGTCTAAGAGTTACAAATAAACTATGTGTATAAAACTCAAAAAAGTTTTTATTTCAGTGGACTTAGTTGTCTTCTCTTAATTGAGAGGCAAAGGATAGACTTCCATCACAACTGGATTTCACACCTTCCGTTGGCTCTTCAGTGGAACTCTGAACACTTTTGCAGAAGGTTGTGGTGGGGAAATTTGCCCTGTGATAGCCAATTATCTTTAGCATGTCCCCTCGGTGGTCAAGCAGAGAAGTTCACACGCTGTGGCTTATCTCTGTTCACACACCTAAATTCATTTTCCGAAGAATTGAAAAAGACTCATCGGGCCTTCGAGTAAAAATAGTGGTACGGTATTTAAGTAGGATTTGATTTTAATTCCAAGTCTTCCTAGACAGATGATTAAAACACATGCGGTCCTCTGTTTGCTACCTGAGATAAACAACCACAGACACACACCTACCTGGGGGCCGGCTGTTCGTGAGCATGCAGA
Organism: Lepilemur ruficaudatus; assembly: GCA_963574885.1. Classification (NCBI taxonomy): domain Eukaryota; kingdom Metazoa; phylum Chordata; class Mammalia; order Primates; family Lepilemuridae; genus Lepilemur; species Lepilemur ruficaudatus. The sequence continues at coordinate 16,941 of CAUYRT010055028.1, forward strand.
AGAGCATGGTGTCTGTCTCAGAGGGATACTCACATACCTGACAGTCAAATATGGTGTTTTCTGCAACACCTCTAGGTAAACTGTTTATAGTCTTAGAAACCCTCTGGAATGCATCCAGCAAATGATCATTTCTCTGTGGCATATCTGAGAGGTCATGGCCATTAAGGCCCAAAAGTCCTGCTAAAATGAGAGACTTGGCTGATACATGGGAAGAAAAGTATTTGAAGCAACTAGGATTAGCAACTACTGTGTCTGGAAGGTATTGTTTTTACCATGCTCCTCCAAATGTTTGTATGTGGTGTGTTTGATGCAATAATTTATTAGATAACAGGCCCATTTGTATCCCTCATCTGCAGTAACTGATAAAATATGCCATTTTAAGTCACTGACATTGGAGAATAAGAGGAATAATCTTCGTTAAAGCTGATTTTCTAGAAGGCTTCATGCAGAGAGCCTCATCCTAATGCATACTGAAATAACCTGGGATGCTTTTTTAAAATTACAAATATTTTTAGCCCCACCCCAGACCATAAAATCAGAATCCCTGAGGATGACCAGGTCATTTAAAGCTCTCTGATTTAGGGTGATTCTAAGGCAGCCAAGGTGGTGAGCCACTGGTGATCATGTCCATCAAAGTCAAGCTAAAGTTTCCCCTGGCAGAGAAGACCACCACTGAGATAGATGGTGTCCTTTTGGAAGGCACCTCAGTGGCTAAACATAGCTAAACACCCGAATGAGACTAAAGCAAAACTTCCTATCAAATTCTATGTCATACTGAAGTGTCAGAGTGAGGGTCCACTAACAAAAGGGTAGATAGTAAACTAGTAGGTGAGAGGTAACTCTGAGCTTTGACACTCAACTGCACTTTTACTTGAGTGACGTTCATTCCAGGCATCATATTAAAATATAAGAACCCACAGGTTTAGTTTGAATCTTTAGGTGGGAAAAAAAACCTAAGTAGAGTCTCAGTTAAGTTCAGCAGAAGTCATATCCTTCTTCTCTCTAAACAATGACTCCCCCAGTGTCCCTGCCCACCCGCCATTATCGCAGAATTGGATGCGGACCATGACGACGGTCATTCAGAAAGTATTCCTCAGACGTTTTCTGTAGTTTGCCGCTAGTCGTCTGTATTAATCGCTAAGCAGCAGACTGGAAAGGTGGTTTTAGCAGGAGATAGAGGACCACAACAAAAACTGGAACAACAACAACCAGACCTATTTGCACTCTCTGGACATGCAGGCAAGATGCTCAATAAACACAGCTTGCTGCCCTCTCTCTTCCCATTCAAGCATAGTTACAGTTTAGAGGGGTGAGGGTTAAAAAAAAAGTCTGATAAACTGCCCCAGCATATTCATGTACATCCTGGAGAACTCAGGCCACAAAGAAAAATAAAACCAGCCCTTCAACTCTAAGTCAAGGCCTAGGGTGGCTCCCAGTGGAACCCCAGTCATAACAGGGGTTTTGAATGTCTAGACCCAGCCCCGAGGCTTCTGGACATAGGAGATTATATGGCATTAGACTGTCTGGGTTCACACCCTGGCTCTTCCTCTTTCCACCTGTGTGACCTTGGCCAAGTTATTTAACTTTTCTCTGACTCAGTTTTTACATTTAGAAAATGGAACAAACAATAGCACCTACCTCACAAGGGCAGTTGTAAAGATTAATACATGTAAGAGGTTTAAATGCATGCCTGGCACCTGACAATTGCTATTAAGTATTAGTACTATTTTTCTACTAAATAAATATTTGCTCAATAAATAAACAAATGAACTGGTTTGCAGTCCTTTCTTGTGATCCAAGTAGGATTAACTGTAATGAATCACATTTAATTAAGAGAAGAAATGAGGCAAGGTGTACTTTATGGTGTTTATTGGTTTCTCTCTTTTTTTTAAGGTTACAGATTATGAAGTCTCTCCCTGTCATTTAATGGCAGCAGACGGCAAGGTCCCTACTGGACACCAAACTGTATACCCCACTGCATAGCCTACTGGATACTTCAGTCCTAAAAGAAACTTCATAATTTTAATCCTATTTCATGGATTTTTATGAATGAAAAGACTGAGTCTCCAAGAGGCGTAGGAACTTATGTGAGTTCACCAAACTAGTACAGTGAAGGTGGTGTTGGGATTCAAACCCAGGTCTGTCTCTTCCCTCCAGAAAAAGACTTTGCTGCTCCCAGTTGGAAACACCTTTCCTGAGGTCACAGAGATAAAGTAGAAGCACACAGTCAGGGCTGGAAAGCTCTAGAGTGCAGGACTACCGTCCAGCCCAAGCGTTCTGTTTTCCCAAAATAAATGCTCTTCTCTACTTGTGAATAACCCTGATTAAATTGCTGATCAAGCAATAGTTTCTCTATATGGTTCAACCAGGAAGATTTGGAATTTTTCCATGAATTTGACTCATTTCTGGAAATACACAGTCATGAAAAGATTGCAATCTCATTGAGTCTCATGCTTGCCTTCCAAGTTTGGCTTTTCAAAATCAGATGGCATAGCTTTAAAATAAATGCCTCATGATCGAACCAAGCATGAATTGTTTTAATCCTGTACTGTGGTTTCAAGGAAATCATGATTGAAATGGGCCACAATATAACACATGATAACCAGAACCACTTTTTTTTAAGTGAGAAACTACTGAAATATGAAAAGATGAAAATACAAATATAGCCATTGGCCTTTTTTTCTTTTCATATTATTATATCATTTAACAGCCAAATAGGAACTTTTGAAATTCAAGGGTGGCTGTTTATTGGTTGGTTGTAGTTTGTTGTCTGCTTGGGAACAGAGGTGTGTGTCTGTTTATTTGGGGGAGATATATTAAGACAATATTTCATGGGCTTCAATTCTGAACCAAAAAGTTAACTCTGATTATATGCATATTTCCAAGCTGTCCAGAGTAGGGAATGAATTTCAAGAAGTTGGGAAAGTTAAAAATCACCCATGGGTGCCTTTCCTTTTAAGTCTGCACATCCAGACTGAAAGCTTGGAATATAGCAGTAATTCCAGAAATATATATTAATTATGTGAATAAATGCTGACTTCAAAAGCAAGGAATTTACCCAGAACTTGATACTACAAACAATTTTCATATACGTTATAAACATATTTGATATTACCCCAAAACATGTTTTAAAGTATATTTTGTTACCAACTAATTAGTGAATTATCATCAGAAAGTACAAAGGGACCTTTGTCTATAAGCTTTCTTTACTGCTATTTTTTAATGCTTCAAGTATTAACATATGAAGGAAATTAATTAGATTTTCAAGCATAAAATAAATTTATGAAACATAGTTTTAAAGTTGATAACACTTTGGCATCTCAAATTTGGTAGCACTTTGGTTATTTCTCTATCTGGGCAAATGAATGAAAAAATCTGTACAAACAGGGCCAGCATTTTGCAAGAAAGTACTTCTAACGGCATGTGAGATTTTGCACCTGTAATTATTTGGGGGTACAAAATTGGCTACACCAATAATTGCTCCTATAAACAGCTAATTGTAGCTGCTGTTAGCCACTTGTGGGTGTAATTAGCTGCTTGCCCTTAATCTTCATGGAATGCCCAATTCTCCCTGTAATTAGTCAATTGTAGATGCTATTATTTTCACAAGAGAGGAAAGACTGGATTATCTCCTTTAAAATTTTCTATACTGAATCTTTAAATTTGAATCTCAATTTATAGCAAGTGTGAAGAGAAATAATTCCACTCACAAAATGAATTGGAAATAGTTTTACTTTCCCTACCTGTGTCTTAGAGACCACAACCCAACACGTACTACAGGGACATCCTTACTACAAAATGTGTTGTTCTTGATTATATATTGCTAAGTGGCATCCTTATTTTTATTTTTTTTTATTTTACCTCAACTGGAAATGTGGCTAAAATATGCCACATATCTCAGGATGATTACATAGCAAAATCCTGCTATAAATGGCCTCAGCATTTAGGAAGTTTGTTTATACAGACATTTGTTTATACAATGGAAGTTTGCTTATATAAAGCTTAATAAAATTAGAAACAGAACATCTGAAAGTCTGTATTAAAACAATTAAAACTTTGTGTTAGCTGCATGGTCTTGAGCATGCTGTTTAACTTCTCTAACCTCAGTATTCTCTTCTGGAAAGTGGAAACAATGATTCTTCCACCTCTCCAGGTGGTTGTGAGAATTGCACAATTTTTGATCCTAATGCAGCAAGTAAATCTCAGTTCTTCACGTTCATTGTGAAGTTTAGCATCTTTCTCACTATAATGTTGAAATGTGGCTTTGATATTTGCTCCTCAAATATAAGGATACCATAATAAATGTAAAAATTTTCCTAGCTATTAAATGCTTTATCTCCTATGATTTTTCAATTCTGTGCTATTGTCTTTTTTAAAAAAAAAAGCATAAATATTTGAAATTGACAAAATTTTAGTGGTATATAATTAATTTTAAGATACCAGCTTGATATAACAGCTGTATACAATATGTTACATTTTTTAACACGTTGTGTATATTGCTTGTATTATGTGAGTAGCATCACTCTCTGAAAAGTTGCAAAGGGTTTTTAGAATTCTAATCTTTAGAGAATCTTCACATATCAAATGCTCCTCCCAATTAAAGGGTAAAATAGCAAATGGAGAACTTCCCGGGACATCAGTCATGGGGCTGCCAACAGAACCCCAGTTCTCAGGCCAAATCTAGCCTGTTGGTGTTATACCACCAGCGTTTTCCCACTACTTAATTATAGAAGGAAAACTCTAAAGTATTTTACCACTCCTGGGGTAATTTGAAACATAGCTCTAAACTTTAAACTATAGTGGTTTTGGCATAAATCAGTCTCTGCTCAAAAGATTGTGTATATCCTGATTATCATGTGAGCTCTTGTGTGATTGTGCCTGTGTGTGTGTGTGTGTGTGTGTCTGTGTGGATGTATGAGTGAATAATGTTGTCATAAAATAGACTGGAAGCTTTGGGAGCTTGAAGCAATATCTTTCTCCACTAAACTGCTTTATTACTGCCATTCCCTCCCTCCCGGGCATGCAGTCAGCTGAGACTAGGCCAAATTGGCAGTCATTTTCACAGAGCCTGGCAGGCCCGTGATCTCTGGGAGTTCCCAGCCTGCATTTCTCTCTCAACCAGCCCTTCCAAGGGTCAGTAGCCACCCTGGCTCCTGGGCCCGTTTGCCTGGGTTGGGTCATAAGTCAGGACCAATATAAATTTATATCTTAAAGTCATACTGTGAAGGCATGCTCTACTCCCTGAGGTGTTTTCACAGTGACAGTTCTGCTTCTGACTGCTCTCCTAATTCTCTAACTTCACAGCACATCATGCCAGAATTCTTATGAGTGGCTGGAAGGAAGGGGAGCTCTTTGGTGACCAAAGGGTTAAATTGATAACATAGTTTTTCTACAAAAAAAAAAAAAATAATTTGGGGAGATGTGTTGACTGTCGATAAGCAGACCTGAAATAATAATAGCAGAGGCTGCTTATCACAGACAAGCAATAGTCCTATGACAATGTTCCAGCTGATGAAAAAAATGGGAACAAAAATTAATAGTGACAGTACTGGTAGAAACAAGCCATAAATTCGATACTAAGTCATAAAATACAGACTAACCCAATAAACACATGCTACTGTTATTATATTAATATTGTTAAAAATATCATAACACTTTAAAAATGGAATAGAAGCAGAGGAACACTTTTTTTTTCGAGGTGATTTTCACTCAGTGTGGCTTAGAGGCAGAGGATCTTGTTTATTTTTTTTTTAACTAAAAATACTAAAGCTCTAACTTAGATAGCATAGTAAAGAACCTGACTTGGAAAGAGAGCAAACACCCCGTGTTTCTACCTTCTACATAGAGGGGCTGGAACATGGAACTAACCTTTCTTGAGAGTTTTTTTTATCAAGCCAGGTACTTTGCATTTGTAATGTCAACTAATCACACAAGTAGTATTTAAGGCAGGACTTATTTTTTGCATTCTGCAGCTAGAAAAACCAAGAAGTGTTAAGTAAATTGTCTGAAGCTACACAACAAGTAGGCGGCAGAGTTGAAATCCAAAGATGAGGCTGTCTGAGTCTGAATCAGGGTTTGTAAATCAGATGCTACAGGGGCCGGAGTCTAAGTCTAGAGAAGATGAAAAGAGCTGGTCAGCTGTGGCCCACGGGGATCGCAGGGCCCATCTAATAAGGGTTGCTGGGGCTTAGTGCCAGATGAGTGCTACCACTTCCAGACTGGCTGATTTTTCCAAAGGAGCCCAAAATCTAGCTTCTAATATAAAATCTCACTTTTTGACATTTTGCACAAATAAATCAGGCCGAGTACCACATACAGCCCAATGACTGACTTTGGGGAGACTGTGCTCTCAAGCTTGTATTTTTTCACTTATTCCACATTTTCCCAACAAAGAAAACCAGTTAAGATTATTTGGGAGGGTTTTTTCTTTTTTGAGGCTTTTTGGATTAATGCCTGTTTTGTGTTAGATCATCCTTCAAGAAATATTTTTATTCTAGATGCTCTCGATATAATATTGTCTTTTCCCCCCTAGAAATTCCTCATTATGTCACAAAATACTAACTGCAGGCCAATGAGGAGTGCATTGTCATGGAGCAAAGGAGAACACTAGTTACTGAGAATTTTAAAAATCTGTTCCTCATCGGTGGAAACGTATTTATTGCCTTGGTAGAAGCTTGTGCCAATTGCTTGACTTGCACAGTTTAAAGGACCAATAATGAAAAGATTCCCTTCTTCCAAAGAATAAAAGACTTCAGCATTCTTATTTTAAACTGGTGAATCGGAACACAAGGAGGTCACTTGCCTAGACCAAGGCTGCACAACTTGCCAGACACATACCCAAAACTAGGTGTTCTACACTCTTGCTCAGGTTCCTGGAAACGCATCTGATGGTGGTCCTCAAACGAATGTGCTTACACTGGCTAAATAAAAGGCCTCGGGTATGCAGAGCCTTTTATTTGCCTAACTTGAATATGAACATGGTATAAAATTAGACCCCTGTACAAGTTTCAGAAAATCACACATGATTTACAAAGAATAATTCACTAGTGTTTTTCATCTCCTCGCGGCCAGCCTTGTAAATAACAGAAATGAGTCCACCGCCCGCTTCACACTTTATTTCCATTTCTGGTTGTTTTCTTCCCGCTTTCTTACAGCCCTCTGTGTGTGCTAGGCTTTCATTCTCGACAAGACATCAGAACTTGACTTAATAGGCATCGGGGTAAAATCGCCAGCTCTTTACATGTAGGGAGTCCTGAGGTACATACAAGCCTAGCTCTAAGATGTGATAACGTAATCTAAAGCCAGGCCCAGCCTGTCAGTTCAGGTCTAAAGGGATTTGATTCAGTGTCAGAACCTTTGGCTCACGAGGTCACTTTCTGTTCTTGCTTTTCTTATAACAAAAGCAGGAGGGGGGGTGGTGATTCTGCAGTGTGTGTGTGTGTGTGTGTGTGTGTATGTGTGTGTGCTCGCGGGCGTGCGGGTGTGCTCACACACACGCATGTTTTTTCAAGCCTTGTGAATTCCTCAGCTGCTGTTTGTTGAGCACAGGGCCTTTCTTTCGGCCTCCTGAAACATTTTCATTAGACAGAGCCTCTGAAGTATGCTCGAGACGTGGATTGTGCAACTAAAAATCTTAGGCCTCTCCAGCAGCAGCCTGATTGAAATCAGGACTGTGTCAGGGCCTGTCATATCTCAGAAAAGACATAAAACACACGGAAACATCAATAAGCAACAAGCTTCTGACAGCTCTGAGACATTCCAGCTGACAAGAAGAGAAAGGGGGTGAGGTTAGGGCTCAGGGGGGATATTTAAAATGCCTAACAGCCAGCCGAAGTGTTGGCAGGCTTCAGGGAGGCCAGGAGAAGACAAGATAAAGTCTATCAGGTTATCACCTGGTTCGAGGCGGATTCCTCCTTGCAAGGCCACCGGGATGAGACGACGACACAACTGCTTGCTCCCCATCCCACCCCTCTTTATTTTCAAATGTTTCTAAGAATCAGGCTGCATTTATAGTGTTGCCCAGACAACGTTTGTGCAAGAAAAGATTTTAAAAAAATGTTAAAAAGAAAAAAAAAAGAGAGAAATCTATGAGTTAAAGAATTCTGCTTCTAGCTACAATGTACAGAAATCAAAAAGGATTAACAAGGTTTTTTTTTTTTCATTTAATTTCCTGTACACCAGAAGCTTTTGTTAAGAGATCAGAGATATTGCTATTTATTGAATTTTTAATATGATCTTTATTAAAAGGCAGCACACATGTTTGGGTTTCTCTCTCTCTCTCTCTCTGTCTCTCTCTCTCTCTCTCTCTTTAACATGCATGGATATAAAAATCAAAGGCCAGGAATGAACCATGGTTGTTTGATTTTAGTGCTTTTATAATGTGGGTGAGGATTTGGATATAGCAAGTATTTAAAATTTTAAAAAGAAAACAGATAAATGGCCCTCTACTTTTTAAAAATGTTTTTGGTCTTACGAAGAAAGAATTGGTCATTATGTGTTAACCCTTTATGTATTTTAACCAGCCAGAGGAATTTTGAAAAATATCTCCTAGTCCAATATGATCAATTACAGGAAGAAAATTGAAAGAAAGGGGCAGTCATTTGGGTTCTGGTTTTTATTCCCTTTCAAGGGCTAAGTAGGGCACATAGTCTTCCTACGTGAAGACCCCTCTCTTCCTTAGAAAGGTTGAAATGCATCCTTGGGGGATGAAAATTGGTAAACTTGGATTCTAGAGTCATAGATTACAGATTCAAAAGGAGTGACTGTTAATACCCTCTTGAACTTTAAGGCTGAGTCAATCCTTTAGGTTTTAGAGATTATTTCCGTAGACCCTGACTGTGTGTGCACATTCTGCTTTTTTCAGACTCAGTTTTTACCTACTTTGTGTCAATTATTCCATGCTTATTTATGCTTGCATGTCAAACCAACCAAATTCAAAAAATGTAAAAGATAGAAATGCAGTAAAATGTGCTTTGGTGGAAAAGCAAATAGTCTGGCACCACCACCTCGGCTACCAGGAGCAGTTTTCCCCTTTATCACTCAGCTTCAGTTTTTCATCTAGGAAACAAGAATAATGGTGCCACGGGTTGTTGAGAGGGTGAAAAGAGATACTGTATGTGAAAGTGCCTTGTAAACTATACAGTGCTATTCATTTTTATCATCTTTTTAATAAAAGCAAAAGGAAGCAAAAAAAAAAAGTTCAATAATGAAGGAGAGGAAATTAATAGCATAAGACTTAAAACATAACGCTGAGCTCACCATCCAGGGATACTGTGCTGGGTGAGAGCCATCAAAGTGCACTGCAGGCAAGAGTTGCGGGGAGAAGCCAATCCGCATCACTATAGATGACTAATTATAATAATTGAAGGAATGTTATCTGATTACCAGTGCTTAGTGATTTCCTTGTATTATGTCTTCTGTCTTTGACAACAATCTCATGAGAAAAGAAGTGTTTTTAGCCCCATGATACACATCAAAAACTCAGATATAGAAAGTTTAAGTTGCTCCGCCAAGCATCCTATGTCAAGAGTTCTTTGTTTCATTAGAAGTGTATGCAGGCTGGATGTGGTGGCTCACGCCTGTAATCCTACCACTCTGGGAGGCCTAGGTGGGAGGATCACTTGAGGGCAGGAATTTGAGACCAACCAGAGCAACAACGAGATCCTGTCTCTACTAAAAATAGAAAAATTAGCCCAGTGTGGTGGCATGCACCTATAGTCCCAGCTACTTGGGAGGCTGAGGCAGGAGGATCACTTGAACCCAGGAATTTGAGGTTGCAGTGAGTTATGATCATGCCATTACACTCTAGCTCAGGCAACAGAGCAAGACTCCGTAAAAGAAAGAAAAGAGAAGAGAAGAGGAGAGAAGAGGAAAAGGAAAGAAAAGAAAAGGAAAGAAAAGAAAAGAAAAGAAAAGAAAAGAAAAGAAAAGAAAAGAAAAGAAAAGAAAAGAAAAGAAAAGAAAAGAAACCCAAATTAAATGCCAC
>CAUYRT010055032.1:0-60993 GCA_963574885.1 Lepilemur ruficaudatus
CAGCATCACAGAACTGTTTTCCAATTCAAACCTTAAAGTAGTATTCTCAGGAATATTTTTTGATTTAAAAACTATTTTCCTGAGTAAGGGATTATTCAAAGGTAAGATGGGGGAGTGAAGGAAATGGGGAGATGTTGGGTACAATACTTAAGTTGTAAGATAGACATGTTCTGGAAATCCAATGTAAAGTACAGGCGGTGATAGTTGTGTTAATTAATGTGATATATATCAGTACACCATGTATATGAAATCATCACACTCTACATCTTAAAGATATACAATCTTTATTTGTCAATGAAATATTTTAAGATTAATTTAAAGAAATAAAATTTCAATACATGACCCAAAGAAAGGTCCTTTGTCTCCTCAACAAATTTTGGCTAGTGCCCAGAAAAAAAGTTAAATCTTGATGTTCAATCATGTCTATAAACTCCATGGATCTTAAGTATAACTTTCCACAGGAAAATAAACTATTGCATGACCTAAAAGTGACAACAATGACTACTAAGAGCTCACAATAATGTACTGTTTCCTTAGTGTCAGGTATTAGACTATGTAATTTTTTATATGTTATTCATTAAATTCTCATATCCCTATGAAGTAGGGGTGACACCCCCCACTTTACAGATTAGAAAATTTAGGCTTAAAAAGATTCTATAATTTGCTCAATGCTATGTAACTATAAAGTGCCAAAACTAGGATTAGAAAAAGGACTGAGACTAGGTCACTTTTAAGAGCTTAAGTGAATTTAAAAGGTTGCCTAAATTAATTTTCGTTTTATAAGTAAAAAGTAAATTAAGCTATAATGGATAAGCTCCTAGTTAAAGGTAGATGCAAGATTATAGTACACATTTCTCAAATCTCACAAGAAATACAAATATGAGCTTGTTCTTTCCTGTTGGACTTTTCACTGTGCTGTCTTAACTCTTACCTATTATACTCTACAGAGACGAAGAGAGGTGTTTAAGCAAAGTGACAAAAAACGAATATTTAGAAAAGGCAAGACATAGTCTTCAGGCTATGGGTATTACAAGAAACTCATTCGTTGAGCATATATGTATGATGAGTTGACTTATGTGTCAGGAAATGTGCTAGACACTAGGAACACAAACGTGATCATAACGTGTTTTCTCCCTCTAGGACCTCCTCTTGCTTTAAGAACATGTAAGTAGCATTACACAGTATAGACCAAAGAAGGTTTTTTGGAACATATGAGCAGAACTGTAGTTGGTTGAATGGTAGTCCCTCAAAATACATGTCCATTTCTTAGGTGGAGTGGGGAACCTGTGGCCTTAAGGCCATATGTGGCCTTCTAGGTCATTAAGTGCGGCCCTTTGACTGAATCCAAATTTTACAGAACAAATCTTTTTATTAAAAGGGGTGCAGCAGAGAAAGATGAAGCTTTGTTTGACTCATCTGGTGCTTAAAAAAGAACAGTCTTGAAATCAGAAGGCTGAAGGTTCCCCACCTCTAAGAGATGTAATTAAGTTAAGGATCTTGAGATGAGATTATCCTGGATTATCCAGCCCTAAATTCAATAAATCCTTAAAAGTGTTATAAGAAAGGCATAGGGAGACTTGACACAGCAGAAGACACCACACACAGAGCAGGAGGCCCTGTGAAGATGGAGGCAGAGATTGGAGTGATGCAGCAGCAGGGAGCTCCTGAAACCACTACAACCTGAAAGAGACACGAAAGGATTCTCCTCCCCCAGAGACTTTGGACACACTAATTTATGACTTTTGGCCTCCAGAACTTTGAAAAAATGAATTTCTGTTGTTTTAATCCATAAAGTTCTGATAACTTGTTACAACATCCTTAAGAACCTAATGTAGACACATATATGGATTTTACTAGCCCTGCATGAAGAGGTGTTCTCTCTAAGCAATAACTTTTTAAGTAGATCTGCCATTAAGCTTCTTCTAATGTGTCAGTGATCTAAATAGCAACAGATACAAACCTTCCCTATATCAAGCAACTAAGAGTTAAAACCTCCAATTTAAGTAATTTACTAATCATCTTACGTGTTAATTAAGGGACCTTGAGTCTTGAAGTACTAAAGCCTATGACTATGAAACATGGTATATTTCCAAGATTTTATCACAGTAATACATAAGAGTTTAATCTATTTAATGGTATTTGATAGATTTGGAATCAAATAATTCATTCTCATAAATTTGAAAACACACAAAGTATTATTTATAAGTTTAAACATCTAACAAGGATGCAGCAGAAAGAAAGCATAATTTTCTGTATAAAACTGTGGCTCGCTGAAGGGAAAATGATATTCTTGCACCAGACTAGCACCCTCATCATCCTCCTCAACTTCATAATCTAAATTATCATCCAAAAAGCCTTCATTAACTAAGTTCCTAGGTCATGGATAGTGCTGAATAAAAATACCAACATACAGAAAATACTATTTACTTATAAGGAAAAAAATGAAGAATTATAAATAAACCCAAATGGATCATTTTTAAACATTTAAATACTGGGAATCAGAACCACTTATTTTAGGAATGAAAATTCAGGTCATGGAACTTGAACAATACATCCAGGGCAGAGTAGCCTCATTTTACAGATGAGGTCACTATAGCACCAAGAAGAGAATTACCCAATTTGCACAGTTTATGGCAAAGGTGGTATCTGACATGTTATCTCAACTCCCTAGCCAATGCTATTTCCAAGACACCTTAGTCACATGTTTCTATCTAAACAGTGCATCAGTATCAATGTTACCAAGACAACTGAAGATTTATTGCAGGCATTGACTTTCAGAGAGGAAGCTGGAGACAGTCTTTCTATTGTATGAATATCAACAAATTTCATATAAGTACATTTTCCATGCAAATAATGAGGCAAATCATATTTGGTGATCATGGATACCTGGCAGTTATTTTGTTGCCCTAAAAAAAATAATGTGATGTCCCAATAAGCAACATTTTTCTAATAGATGGCGTTAAGATATTACTAAATTCCCACCTCTCCCCATTGAAAGCCCATAGGAGGATTTCCAGTCAAAAACCCTGGCCTCCTAATGCCTACTATGCTGTGATGAGATCATTTGTTTAAATTACACATCCTTTTCGAGTCACACAGTGGTTTGTGTTTATTTTATGCACTCTATCAAAAGTAAAAGTTACAATCCTAACGATATCCTTAACATAAATTATACTTAACTTAAACACTTAAATTATACTTCTGTGAATATAAATATTATACTCATCCATAAAATAAATTGGGCTATTTTCTTCATGAAATGTCAGTTTACTAGAGAAGAGGGTAGGATGAAAATAATACATTAAAAAACATTCCTCTTCATTATTCCATTTATATGTGGTATCTAGAATAGTCATACTCATAGAAGCAGAAAATAGAATGGTTGTTGCCAGAGGCTTGGGGGAGAAGGAAATGGGAACTGTTCTTCAATCATTACAAAATTTCTGTCTTGCAAAATGAGTAAATTCTAGAGATATGCTGTATAACATAGTACCTATAGTTAATAATATAATATTGTAAATTTTAAAATATATTAAGAGAATAGATCTCAGGTTATGTGTTCTTGTAAAAAAAAACAGCACATGGACATTTTTTGGAGGTGATGGGTACATTTAGCATCTTGGTTGTGGTGATGGTATCACAGGTATGTGCATATGAACAAAGTCATCAAGATGTATACATTAAATTATTTGTATGTCAATCATACCTCAGTAAAACTAAAAATGAATAAATTATTTTTTTATGGAGAAGAGAATGGCTTTTAATAAACATTTGAAATAAGCCTTGCAGATGCTTAAGTCTGCAAACAGTCTTCATGCACCACTTAAAAGAAACAGACTGGTTGAATGGATGAAAAAATATACCTCAAGTATATGCTGTCTTCAAGAAACACATTGAACTCACAAGTACTCTCATAGATTCAAGATAAAGGCATGGGAAAAAATATTCCATGGAGATGGAAACTAAAAGCAAGGAGGTTTATCCATGCTCATATGAGATAAAACAGACTTTAAATCAACAGTGGTAAATAAAGACAAAGATGGTCATTATTTAAGGGTAAAAAAAAACAATTCGCCAAGAAGATGTAATAATTATAAATACAAATGCACCTAATAAAGGAGCTGCCAGATCTATAAAGCAAATTCTACTAGATCTAGGCAAAGAGATAAACAGTAACATTGCAATTGCCAGAGAATTCACCACCACTGTGACAGAGCTGAGCAGATTATTGAAGCAGAAAATAACTGAAGCAGAAATACTGCACGTAAAAGGGACTCCAGAACAAATGGACCTAACAGACAGTTATAGAACATTTTACCTAAAAGCAATAGAATATACATTCTTTTCATGAGCACATGAGACATTGTCCAAGGTTGGTTGTATCTTAGGCCACAAAACAAGTCTCAGCAAATTCTAACACACACACACACACACACACACACACACACACACATACACACACCCTCCCCCCCGACCACACACACCATGAAGTACTACTCAGCCATAAAATGGAATGAAATAATGTCTTTTACAGCAACTTGGATGGAACCGGAGACCATTATTCTAAGTGAAGTATCTCAGGAATGGGAAAACAAACACCACATGTACTCTCCAATAAATGGGAACTAAACGATGGGCACACATGGCCATGAAGAGATGTCATCTGAATCTAAGTTATTTGAATCCTAGAAGGGGGAAGGTGAAAGAAGGTGGAGGATATGAACTTAACTGTCAGGTACAATAGACACTATTTTGGTGGTGGTCACACTAGAAGCCGCGACGTAAGCATTATACATGCATCCATGTAACAAAAACATTTTTACCCCCTTAATATTTTGAAATAAAAATTAAAATTAAAAAATGAATAAAGTCATCTTGTCACCTCAAGGAAAACAATTAATAGTATTTATTGCCAATAATCAGATTTGATCTTTCAAGTAAAAGACTTGCATACCTTAGTGAGTGAACCAATATTTTCCAAATGACTGACACATATGGTAAAAAACTGTGTATGGGTAAAATCTCCATTCACTGTCCAGATAAAGTATTGGATTTTATTATAACAAGGTAAGAAAATTTCAGGGATATTATTTTAGCATCTACATTAAAACGACCCTTTCAGAAACTAATGTTTGTTAATTTTTATGTAATATAAGAGAATATGCACGATTATCTTAAAGGATTATTTAAATACTCTTCCCTTTTCAACTACATATCTGTGTGAGAACAGAGTTTCTTCATATACTGAAACCAGAACAACATATTGAGACAGAATAGATGCAAATTCGATGGAAGAATCGGGCTGTCTATTAAGCTAGATATTAAGAAAATTTGTGAAAATATGAAGCAATGCCACCTTTCTCCCTATTTTTGGAAAAAAATAGCTTTCAATAAAATATAATTATTTAATTTTATATTAAATGAGTTTACTATTATGCTTTTGAGTTTAAATAAACATTTAAATATTTTCTCTTAATTTTTAAGACAGTAAGTACTGACAGGTACAAGACATACAAAAATATTTGGAATCCTCAGTGATTAATTACAAACCAAAAGGGTCTTGACAATAAAATATTTGAGATCTAGTTGTAGAAGGTAACAATACCACTTTTATTACATATTGCATTAGAAAAACGCCTAACACTTCCTCAAATCCAAGAACGAGAAACTCTATGCTCCTTTCCTTAGAATTTGCTCCATGTTCCTATAGTCCCACATCGATTTTTAAGTTATTATCCAGAAATTTTCTGGAGGTAGTCAATTGATATCTTTGGCAAAAATTTTAGCAATAATAACAGCAGCTGTTATTTATTTATCCACTGTACTGCCAGACACTCTGCTAGGTGCTTTGCATGTATGACTACATTAACTCTTACAACTTTACTATTATTTATGCTTGTTATGTATTTAAAAAGAAAGTAAACTTAGGTATAATGATTTTCTGAGTCTTCATATATTTTTACGAGAGAGAGAGAGATTGATTTTCTCTAAGTGCCAGACGCTGTTTTAAGTATTGAAAATGTCAAAGTATACAAGACAATACAGGTTCCTGATCTCATATCTTGTAAACTTATATTCAAGTGGAAGAAACAGATAATAGAAATGTAATTAAATCATTAAGATAATAATTATGATGAAGAACATAAACCAATATAAATAACACCTATGCTGGTCAAGGATGATCTCTGTGGAATGTCAACACAAGCTTTGAGAGATGAAAGAGAGCCAGCAGCCGATAATCTGCAAGGCCCTGTGGCTGGGATAAACTGGTCGCAATTTTAGAAGAGAAACAAAATACACAAGAGTTGAAGTATTGTGCCTGAGATAAAGAGTTGGAGGAGATGCTGGGCAGGTATGCAGCGGCCATGTTCTGGAGAATGTTGTAGACCGTAACATTCAGGATTTAATTCTAAGTGTGATGAGAAGCTATTATAGTTAATCAAATGCTAGTGGCAAGACTGCTTTGCCTGAATTAAAAATTCACGTTCCTTCAACTTTACCAATTCCACATATCAGAACTGTTTTCATAAGAGAGCCATAAAAAATAGAGAGAGTTAATTTGAAAATAAATAAAAATTGCTTCAGTGAAAAAAAAATCATTTGTACACTCTGGGTAGTTTTTAGAAAAAAAGAAAATTTAAGCCAATTTCTCTAAATGGGAAGAGCAGTTGAAAAATCCAACAGTGAGCTTAGTCAGTCCACCAAGAAAATCTCATTTTCCAGGAACCAAAACTACACAATATATCTTCTGCTTGGGTATATATTCACATATGAGCTTTGTTCATTTCCTTTTGATTGACTAATACCTGGGGGAAAGGTGGAAATGTGGAAAACTATAGGTACCAACTTGGAATTAGTTGTAAACCTATAAGAGACATGTAAAGAAAAACTGCCACCAGAAAAGCAGAAAGGGCCAATTGAATGAGAAATAAAGCTGAGATTGGACTCACAAATTCTTTGAAGTTTAAACAAATAGTATCAGGATTCTACCATTTCCCAGGATAGGCTGAAAACTATAAATTCCAATATCCCGAAGCAGAGATTGCAATCAAGATGAAATAAGCTTTTATAAGGGGAGATTTAGAGAGTAGGCATATCAGTTTCTCTACCAAAGAGCTTCAGCTGAACCCAAACACAAGGAAAGATTTGTCTGTGACAGATAAGGGAAATAATTGTCTTAGTAAATAGGTCTGGGCTTTCATTATAAGAGAGAAAACCCAGATTCATAGTTGATGAATACCTAAACACTATATTATATATAATTTTACAATGTATAAGAAAATGAGTAAGAAAAATTATTATTCTGGCACGTAGGATAATAATCACTCTAAAATGTATTTTCTAAATGTTTTGACTCTACTGAATTGTGTAGAAGTGTATAAATACATGTATCTTTTAATGCTGTGTTTGTTTTAATGTATATCTCTATAATAAAGAATATAATTTAAAACATATTAAAAATAACTTAAAATTATTGAACGTTGGAGACACTTACTATAGAACAGGAATGGAAAGGGGGGAGTGAAATGAGAGAGTTAGAATCACTCAATTTGGGCAAGAAGGAAAATCATAAAACCCATTGGCCAGATTCAGCCTTCTAATAAATACAGTCACCATTTCTAAGTCAGGAGGACTTGTATACAGCCTGATTTGCAGGCTTCTTTTGAATAGGAAGAAAATTTGGCCACACCAGCCATACATTCTGCAAGGGGTAACAGTGAACTGGAGGTAAGTGGCTGCTTCTCCTTCCAGGTTGGGCATGAGCTTTCCAGTTCTATGTAGTCCCCACTACCCTCTGCTATGCCCTGACACTCAGCACCCAGGCCTGGCTTCCTTCATTGATATCATCTTTCTCAACTCTACAGGCATTTGGAGGCTCCTGGTCTATTACATTGTGTATACCTCAGTGGAAACTAAATGTTTGATGTAAAATTTAGTTAAAATAGTTAAAATTTTTGATGTAACACCTTCTTCATATATCTGGATATTTAATTATCACTTTATCTTTCTTATATTTGGGGAAATAATAAATACACACGTGGCTATGTATATGTGTATGTACATTCGAGTGTGTATGTCTCTTTCTCTTGATACATAAAGGAGAGAGAAACACACACACACAAACATAGTTATCTTCTCAAATATTTTCTTCTATTCTCAGAACCTGGTAAGGAAACAGTAAAAAGCATAACAAAGATGCTAAACACACATTCTTTAGCGTAGAAATATTATCTAAGAATCCCACAGGTGATCTTGATTCTAAGTGAAACTTCTCAGTGACTTCTGGTGGTGCCAATGACCCTCACATTTTATAAAAGAAAGAAAGGGCAAATTCTGCATACTGGAATCCCTCAGCCTTTAGGTACCTGTTTGCTTTTACTGTTGCCAAAGGTTATTGGGACAGAGAAGGAATGACAGATTGTCTGGAGACCATAAGGCTGCTAGCAGCCCAAGGCAGTCCAGGCAGCACCGGGGAGCAGCCTTCCACACACTGCCAGGCCCTGTGCTCTTTAATCAGGACTGCTAAATGATCCAGGTGGCAAGGGGTTTGGTCACCTTAGCATAATACAGGAAAAAAAAAAAATAAGTGAACACTCCCTTCCCAACTGTTCCGTTTGGCTCCTCTTCATTCAGCACAAATGTCCTAAGAAATGAAGGTGACCTGCTTTTTAGGAGAGAGGTCAAATATCCTCCTTTGAT
The DNA here is from genome assembly GCA_963574885.1 of Lepilemur ruficaudatus. Taxonomy (NCBI): domain Eukaryota; kingdom Metazoa; phylum Chordata; class Mammalia; order Primates; family Lepilemuridae; genus Lepilemur; species Lepilemur ruficaudatus. The sequence continues at coordinate 8,701 of CAUYRT010055032.1, forward strand.
ACATAACAATAAAATAGAAAACAAATGCAAAGCTAAGAAAAAATAAAACAAAACAAAACAGCCAGAACACGCACACACAAAATCTATTTATCAGAAGAAGAAAAGGGCAGAAATAGCCACAAGGCCAAAGATTTCTAAAGGTATTTCAGCTAGAATATGTGATTTTTAACATCTCATTTTCCTTGAGAGGATTATTTCCTGCATGGACTTGGTCAAGTCCCTGGACTAAAACCTAGCTTCCTCTGAATATTTGCTTAGGGGTATACTTCAGCCATCCCAATGTTCCCGTCCCAGTGTTCCCTCCAACCTCTATGGCAGAATTTTGTTTTAGATCGATTTCTAATTCTTAACCCCTCCCACTGAATTGCAGGTTGGCCTTTCCTTATTCCCTTTATTCTCTTTACTGGCAACCTACCTTCATTTGCCTTGCCCAGTACCCACACCCTCAGGTCCTGTCTGCCCGTTCCCACACCTACCACTGGCTCCTGAGACTCTTACTGGCTGAGGTGCTCATCCTGGAGACATCTGACATGCATCAAATACGTGAAATCAACATCACTCTAAAGGCAAATCTAATATGCTGTTGAGTCACAAACTCAGGTCTGATTGACTCCAAAGACTGTACTCTTCACCTCAACAAAATTTCACTAAAACCACAAGGAAAAGTGTAAATGGAAGGGACAGAATTCACTGTGATTTCAAAGGCAAATGCCTAAATATGAGCTCAAAAATCAAGGGAGAATACTGCTTTGCCTACCCCAAATGGATAGGTAAGTTCCAAATAAGCAGATCAAAAGTAGTAAACATGTGGGAGGGAGAACACAAAAGCGATGGTGCCAATTTAGAAACCACTGGGGCATATTGCGAGAGCAATGAGGAAATAGGCTGTTTAATCCATTTCATTTTTGAATAGGAGAGCAGCAGTAGACACCAGCCTCCATTGTAAGCCTGTGTTCTAAAATCATGTGTCTTAATAATTGTATCATCCCATTCGCAGAAGGATCTAATAAAGTGAAGTGCTTATGAGTATGGGTTATGCTTTAAAGAGACCACAGTTAAAATTACCACTGACATTAACTATCTGTGTGAACAAAACTACATCCTATATCCTCTAGAAGCCTTACTTTCCTAATTTTTATAGCAGGGATACTATTGTTTAGTTTCTAGACATACTGGGAAAAATGAATGAGGCAATGCATCGAAAAACTAAATATAATGTCTAGTGCATAGAATCATTCAGGAATTACATTATTAATTATTCATTTATTCAATACTTTTTCACATCATCTTTTAGGCTCTATTAGCTGTGCTTGCCAACAGAGCTAAAACAATGAATAAAATAAGAATTTTTGTACTCATCTCATTATCTGTGAAAAAAATGGGAAGTTAATCAACAGCCTTAATACCACATCATACACAATGTGATGAAGAGAGTACAAAGGTCTTGGCCCCACCGCAGTGGAGTGAGCATTCCTTGGGGCCAGAGGGTTAAGTAGCTGAGAAGGAATACCTGATTCATGGGCATGCCTGGCAGGTCAGGTAAGGTTTCCAAGACATGGAAATAACAGCTGACATAATTGAGAAAGGATTTTCCAAGGAACAGTAGGAAAGTAGATGCAAAGGTTATACCAATAGCTTAGAGTGACCTAGCCAAATGGTGCATTTGGAACACACCCAGCCGGGACAAGAGAAGGTGCTGGAGTGTTTCCCAAGGACTTCCCGCTTGTTCAAGCTTGAGTCAAGTGAGGATGATGGAGGATGTTACCTTCTGTGTTAAAATCACAAGAAATAAAAGAATATTGAATTTATATTGAGAAGAGGAAAATTTCACCTTGAAAAGGGAACACAAGATTGCAAAAGACATGGAATTAGAGAAAAAACCCTTGCTTACAACATCACACGTGAGTCTTTGCTTTCTCGTCCATGTTTCCTCCTTACTCAGGACTCCTCTGTTCCCCAGTTCTCCTCTCCACTTCTTTACATGGCTCAAGCCCTACTCACAATTTTCTAAACTGTCTTCATGCCTATACTGTGTGAAGTATAGGAAAAGGCTATGTTAGAGAAGTTATAAAGCAGTAAGTGTCCCTTTGTACGTGGGACCCTACTGCCTTAAACATAGCTGATGTTACCAAGGCTTGAAAAGTGACACAAAGTATTTTCAAGAAATTTGAATGTTGAGTCACTTAAATGTTATGCTTGAACTAATGTGTCAGGAAATATATGTGCCAGGTTATCATGTGATCCTATTATCGACCATAGTCTGCAAATTTAAAATGGGAGGCTCTAAAGCAAATTGGGCAAGTCATCACAACTAATGAGTGAGTTAGTTTCATTAATTCAGTATTAAATTGGATTATATGAACTGAAAAATTCTATGCCAGAAAAAAGAAAAAGATAAGTTTTGGGCTTAGCTTATTGGTAGCATTCCTGAGCAAGTCCTTTTACCCTCTCTTTGACTCCCATATCTGTAAAGTGAATAGATATGTTTGAAGCATCTTAACAATGCTATGTTCTATAATTTTTTATCAGCTTTCAATAGATTTATCAGTCAAGCTGGCATTTTCTACATCTCCCTGGGAAATTCTTGGAAAAATTTAATTCAATAAGGCCACTAGATGATAATGCATTACGCCAGCATAGAATAGATAATACCTATCACTTTTGGGCATATTCCCTCATATCTCTTCCCAAGCAGACATTGCTAATCAATCACCATACTCACTCATGCCAAGACTGGATGAGGCCTCATTATCCCACTAAAAATCAGATTTGGCATATAAGATAAAACTTATTTGTCAAGACATATACATAGTGATGAAATGCTAGTTCAGAAAAAAAAAATTCTACATTTCACATGTACCATTTTGAAATATAAAGTTTCCAATAGTGGGGCCACAATATCCTCCTCATTATTTTTACCACTCCCTGGCTTCTATCTATCTACCATGGACCAAATCATGCCCTGTATCTTAGCTGCAGTCTTCCGGGTAGCCTGACTCAGCACCGATCTCTTTCATTTTGTTTAGTAGCTAGAGGACTGACTTCCAGGATCTTGATTATATTCAGTTTGTAGCATGATTATACACTGTCTTGTTGAGTTAAATGAATTTTTCTTGCATGTATTCATTCATTCATTATTCGACAAATACACTCTAATTTGTTTATATACCAAACATTGATCTAGGCACTGTAAACTAAATATGAATAAGATAGACACAGACCAATATTGCACTTATTGAAGTTCCTTTTCCACAATAGATGAGCAACAAATGAAAAGTGTGATAAATGGACTATTCATAAATGGGCTACTCTGAGCTCAGAGTAGAAGCACCGGGAGCAGAAGGAAAGTCCTCCTTGAGAAAAGGAAGTTGAGTTCTAGAGGATGTGTAGGAATTAGAGAAATACAGATAAGAGGACTGGGGTTTCTGTGGAAAGGGGATATGAGGAGCAAATATCTAGAGCCAAATTAAAGGATGATGAATCGGTGAAGGACAGAGAATTCAGTAAGTCTAAGACGTAAGGTGGGGAATGGTAAGAGATGAGATTGAAGAGCTTATGAAGGGATCAATTCATAAATGTCCTTGGAAGCAAATTCAACTATGGATAATTTTCATAGAAATTGATAAACTTATTTGAACTGGCTAAATCACATAATCGAAAGAGAAGCTGTGTAGCCAGATCACAGGAAATACAGGAGTAAAGAGAGTCCCAAGGATCTCAGGAGCAGGGATTCATGCCGTCAGTCCTTCGTGGAGCTTTACTGTGGATTCCATTCTAGGAAGAGTTTGATTGGTCTAGACTGGGTCATGTCCTCACTCCTTAGAGAAACAATGTGGTTAATAGTCCTAACAGAACACTGTGAAAAGGGAGGATTAATTCCCCCCAAACTAATATGGGTGAGGGCGGCGTGTGAGACTGGGGGCGGGGGGTGCTGGCAAAAGGAGCAGCAAAGGACCAAGAATAGCAAACTCAAGAGATGCCTGCTACATCACGATGAGAAATGTGGATGCTAAACCGAGGGCAATGGAGTGACACTGTGCAGTTCATACAGGAGAATGACATGGGCAGGTCTGCATTAAAGAAAAACACAATAAAATATGGATTAGGCAATGGACCGTCCTGAAGGCCTGCAGGCATATAAGTGAGAGGTGATGGATGGAGGTCCAAACAAGGTAGTTTTAGGAGGGACAGAGGGAAGAAAATTGGTTTAAGAGATGTTAGTTTAGTAGAATAAAAAGGGCAAGGTGAAGTTATATTTATCAGAGCAGCCAGCATATTTCCAGGAACAAAGCAGCAACTCAGCAAATATCCTTTGAATGATGTAAGTGCAGAACTCTGTGGCTTAGAAGGTGCTTAATAAATGTTGGCATTTATAAACATTCTATGCATTACAATACCTGAAGTTTTTTAACTCTTTCCTCCATTCATTTTACATCATTTATAATAATTCCTTTTAATTTCACAATTTTATGCTTTTGTTGCCTGATTATTAATACAAGTACAAACTCATTCATAGGGAGAGTGCAATTGTTTTATATGAAGAGTTCTTACATGAGAAAAAAAATAAACATGCAGAAAAGATAGTTTCAAATTTGCAGGTGTTGTTTAAAATGCAAGACGGTAGAAAGCCTTGGTAAGTAGACACATGAGAGCAACTCTGATAAATCTAAAAATTTAGGTTTGTTAGTGAGCTTTCACAAAGCTGAAATGTCAGCTTCTCGCTCTTCCTCAACTATAGCAAACATAGTAATGTTTACCCGTGTGGAGAAAATAAAAATTTTCTCAGCACATGGAATTTGACAGTAATTAATTGGAAGATATGGATTTTAACAAGATTTGATATAATCTTATTTCAGTGAATTAAATCATTTTACTTGCTCAGCTTGTAAAATGGGAGCCCAAATTTCAGATAATTTTATGTTTCTGGAACAAAAGAAGATGAGCAAAGGAAAAAGAAAATCATCAAAATTTCCAAAGCCAACAAAAAGACAAACATTCTAGAAAAAAGGCTGCTTTAGCATACCAACCTGAGTAGGGATTTGGGAGTTGCTGATGAAAATCTATAGTCATCACCCTATGAACCACTGTCACAAAAGAGGAAAATGAGAAAGCAGAGCCACGGCTCAAGAGAGCTAGAATTGAAATATAAATTAAATGTAATCATGCAATGTATTACCACCCATGCTCCTGCACAGCTCAAAAACCCATGTCCTTATAGACACAGTGACGAGCTGCTCCATCTGTAACAAGTTGACCTCAAAGGGGAAAATGAAATGATCTATTTTCACAACTGAAGCTGACTCCTGAGTAAGAAAATATGATTGTAAGGTATCGTTGGCACAGTGTTACAATTCAAATAAACTCTACAAGTTTGGAAGAATACCATCGATCAATTTTGCAGTAAACCTCTCCTTCTCTTCCTCTTATCTCTCCTCTCCTCTACCTTCCTTGCCTTTACTCTCCTCCCTTCTCCTCTTCTCCTCTTCATCTATATTTTTCAATGGTGAATAAGACCCAAAATTCAAGCTTAGAGAATCAAACCATTAGAAAAGAAAAGATTCATAATTGATTCAAAACAAGTTTCCCAGTGATGATTGTAAGAATAGTGTATAAAATCACGCCCTGTGCTTCAAAGTTCAATTGCAATTGTTTACACAAAGAAATCATGATTCTTCATTTGTAACACCTAAACAGATTCCAACATGAGCTCACATGCTCTGAACACTCATGGAGTTAATAAGAGGTGAGCACCGAGCACTAGACAGATTCTAATGTAGAAAATGCACGCTATTTAGACTTTTAGCCTCTTTGACTTTGGCTTCATAGATTGGGTATTATTATTGTTATTGTTATCACTTATGAATGCTTTCATGGGCTAGGAATTTTTTTTTCAGTTTTTTTCATCCATTCATTCAATTTTAACCACTCCGTGAAGTAGGTCTTGTTAGTATTCTCATTTTATAGACAAAGAACTGAGACATGTTGAGGTTATGACTTGTCCAAAGTCACATAGTCATTCAGCGGGAAATCAGGATTTAAAATCTTAATTTGACTCAAGTTGCCTGGATCCTGAAACTTTACCCTTTACTAGGAAGACATAGCAAAATCCTTCTTCCTTTGTTTTAAGCCACAGTGGCCTATGTTTTCTAGCAAATTCTAGGAAAGTCCACAATACCAACACATAAAATAGATAATAGAGGTCACTCTTAAAAAAGACGAAGAAGCTATGCATAAATATGGAGGAGCAATGATGATCCTTGAGGCCCATCCACATTAAATCTCTCTCACTTCTTCTCTAATCCAATTCTGGGGGATCCTAAAGCCATGCAGACTACGGTTTGGAAACCAATACCCTATCACTTCATTTAGATTTAAGAAATAACGTAGAAGTATCCATTCTAGCGAGGCTTATTTAATTTAAATATGTTCGCCATTCTACAATTCTAGGGTTCAATAATAGAAATGGCAAGTACATACACTGTGTGAACATCAACTAACAGACAATGTCCCAAATTATCTGATCAACTGTGCTGTGGCTGAAGATATAACTGTAGTGTTTTAAATACTTAAGTTTCTCAAAAGTACTGATTAGCTAACTGAATGCATTAATTGCTTTCCAAATCCTTCTTATCTATGTAGATGAGAAAAAACACAAGAAACTGTTTAAGTAAATTAAACCATTTAAACTATTACAACAGCAGAACACACAAAAAAAGTGGTATAATAATGGAAAATAGAACAGGTGATCATCTAAAATATGGGTATATTGAAAGAAAGGAGAGAAAATGGAAAATCTAAATCATTTATTTCCCTTAGCTTTATTTATTTATTTCTTTTTGGTTTGTAACATGATTACTTTATTAGTTATTGGAAATATTATGGGGATAAATAAGTCACTTATAATTGTATTTAACATAGAAATGTGGTATCAATATATGTGGCCAGACGTGGTAAATTCTATTGCAGGAACACAGTCAAGAATTAAGAAGGAGCCAAAAGATCTCAGAGGAGGCAGATTAGAGGAGAAAAAGTTTAAACAATAAAAGCCCCACAATTTATACACTGGCTAATGATCTTATTTTATAAACAGGTTTAATAGCCCCTGCACCAGGCGTATCATCACTTAGAAATAATATAAACGAAGTGAGGAATATTGCTAGAGGTAGACATACTGAAACTATCTATAATCAAAAGTTACTAGTAAAGAATAAGAAAAAAATTTAAAAGCATAAAATAGGGCAAAAATATAGGAATCTAATGCCATTTCACAAAAACAAAACAAAAAGCTACATATCACAATTAACTCTAAGACCATCAGTATATCACAGAATGTGAAACTATATGATCCAGCAATTCTTCTGCAGAGCATACACCTAAAAGCAATGAAATCGGCACATCATCAAGATATCTGCAGTCTTATGTTCATTGCAACATTATCCACAATAGCCAAGCCATGGAAACAACCTAAATGTACATCAACAGATGAATGGATAAAGAAATTGTGGTACAAAAACTTTTAAGAAAGAGAAAGGAAGAGTGTGAAAAGTAAGTGTGAGATGGTAGATGTGCTAACTGGCTTGACTGCAGTAATCATTTCACTATGTCTATGCATATCAAAATTTCCTGTTGTACATCTTAGATGCATACAATAAAAAAATTATGGCATATATATTACATATGCAACGGAATGTTACTCAACCTTAAATAAAGAAGGGGATACTTGCATTTGTAACAACATGGATAAACTTGAAGGACAATACGCTAAGCGAAGTAAACCAAACACAGAAAGATAAATACTGCATGATTTCATTTATATGTGCGATTTTTAAAAAGTTAAATAAGAAGAAACAGACAGTAGAATGGTAGTTACCCGGGGTAGGGAGGAGGAGGATATGGGAAGTTTAGGTCAAGAGGTACAAACTTGTAGTAATGTAGGAAGAATAGGTTTAAAAATCAATGTGCAGCATTGTAATATACTATATATAAAAAGATAAGAGCAAATAATAGATTAATTTATGTATCCTCCATTTAACACAGTAAATAATTGTTTATAGCTTATACAGCTACTTCAGAAATATTCCAGCTGAAAACAACAAATCAACGAAAGTGTTATGCTTAGTAAGACAAAGCAAAAAAAATTCTCATATAGAACTAATTATTTTCTACTATTATTTAGGCAGGTAGATTAGGATAGGTAGCAACATTAGAACAAGTGCAGTATTACCATACTAAGATAGGATAATGTGCTTATGTTAGAGGCATAACGCTTTCATTTTTTTTTCAAAATAAAGAAAAAAAGGAAATATGATTACTAATATTCATGGGCTACTTTAGCAAGTTTGTTATAGTTCTCACATTGTGGTTATGGGTGTGATATGAAACGTTTCATTTTGAAATGTAGCATTCATAGGTCATTAATCCCTTAATTTGATCATCTATTCAAAGAGCAAGTGTTCATTTAGAGACTTCTTTGTCCGAAATATGGCATCTTCATTGTCTGGAGAAACTGTCCTTTTGGGGATCAACTAAGAATAAAAAAACAATTAAAATTGTATAACTGAGTAAGCAGGAAATGCTTGGAAGTCAGAAATGACTAGAGAGGTAAGTGAACACTGAAATCTTCATTTGTCTTGGGAGCATCTGCCAATCCCTAGTAGATTAGAACTTGGATTCTAATGGACCGTGTTCACCTATGACCAAGACACTCAAGTTTTGACCCCTATGATTGGACTGTGATTGCTGTTCCTTATCAGACTGCCTAATCAGTGCAAATATTTTAGCTTATTTTACTCCAGCACAAGCATGCCTATTGGTTAGTTGAACTTACTCACTCTGATTCCTTGCAGGTGTTCTGCACATGGATGGGTTCAAGTGGATTGGAACAAGTCATCTAAATTTCTATAGCCTGCCAACAGCCTGCTTTGGAACAATGCCACACACTAGAATGAGAAAAATAAATTGTTATTCTTACATATGAGATTTAAAGCTTCTGAAGGTGCTTTATAATGCATCTCCTGTTTTAATGACCCTGACAATGAAGCACGGAACAGTCTGACTCTGAGATAGATAAATCCAGTGAAATATTATACTGCTGCTGTCACTATACTAATTGACAATTATTGGCAGCCTGTAGTGTTGGCCACAAAGTGGGTTGAGATTAAGACAATATGCCGGCCACAGAAGATGTTGTCCTTACATTTATACAAACACTGGGTTCATTGTTAAAAGACCAGATGGGTGTTCAGGCTCCTGGACTACCCAGAAATGGATTATTTCAGGCATATCCATATGTGTTGACTAACCATGGAAACAGATGCAAATATTTAACAAGCCAATAGTATCACCACACACGTACCTTCCCAAAGAGGGTTCCACATCTAGAGGAAAAATCCTTTTCTGCTAACAAAACCTATGCATCCAGCTATACTTGCCTGGAATTGTGAGAGTCTGGAGAATCTTATGCATTTGAATAACCCTCTACCTCTTCGTGTCTACTTTAAGCCTGCACCATCTGTGTTTGTCTCTACTCCCTGCTTGGCAAGTTTCTTCTGCAGGGAAAAGAAAGGCGATGTATTCAAAAAGAACCATACAGAGGGCTCCAAATATACTGGTAATATTCCATTACTACGCTATATAGTGAGCATACAGGAATTCATTTTATAATCAGTCTTTGAACTTAAGATTAGCATAATGTGTAATTTTGGCATGCACAATTTCCATAATATTTCAAGTTGTTTAATATATGAATAGTTCCCAAGGAGCGTGCAGAAGCACATGCGGGTGTCATGGGAAATTAAATGGGTGCTGTGAGATATTACACAGTTCTGAGGTAGACATAGGGGCACCTGTCAGTCAGTGTGCAAACTCCCAGCTTGATGAAGAAGATACCTTCCTGTTAGATGGCAAGATTCTTTCAGTGAAGCCATATATTTTGCAAAGCTGAGCTTTCAGTAGTTACTGTGGCCCCAAGTAAGTACTGTGCAAAAGCAGTGTGGAACAGGGAATGAGAGTGGAAATGTCCAATCTGATTACAGTTTTTTTTTTTTTTTTTTTGAGACAGTCTCTCTCTGTCACCCAGGCAGGAGTGCAGTGGTGGAATCATACCTCTCACTGCAGCCTCCAACTCCTGGGCTCAAAGGATCCTCTCTCCAGAGCCTCCTGATTGTCTGGGATTTTAGGCATGAGCCACCACACCCAACTGATTACAAAATTTGAGAATTTGATCAGTCTCTAACAGTTTACAAGATGTTAATACAGGAATAATTAAGTTATTTGGAGGAACCTACTTAATAGATGGAATGTGTATGTATAGCTTATTCCATTCGAATGTGCATAAGCATACCTTGTTCTATTGCACGTCACTTTATTGCACTTTACCTATATTGCAGTTTTTACAAATTGAAGGCTGGTGACAACTCTGCCTCAAGTAAGTCTTTTGGTGCCATTTTACTGAGAGCAGGTGTTCACTTTGTGTTTCTCTGTCACGTTTTAGTAATTCTCACAATACTTAAAACTTTTTCCTTATTATTATATCTGTGATGGTGATCTGTGATCTTTGATGTTACCATTGTCATTGTTTTGGTGTGCCACTATCTGCACGCATATGAGACGGCAAATTTAATTGATAAATGCTGTGTTTCTGACTGCTCCACCAACCCGCCGTTTCCCCATCTCTCATCCTCTCCTCAGGCCTCCCTATTTCCTGACACACAACAATATTTAGGTGACATAATAACCTTGCAATGGCCTCTAAGCGTTCAAGCAAAAGGAAGAGTTGAACATTTTTCTCTTTAAATCAAGGGCTACAAATGATTAAACTTTGTGAAGAAGGTGTATCAAAAGCCAAGGTAGACCAAAAGCTGGGCCTCTTATGCCAAACATCCAAGTTGTGAGTGCAAAGAAAGAGTTCTTGAAGGAAATTAAAAGTGTTACTCTAGTGAACAGACAAATGATAAAAGAGCAAAACAGACTTATTGCTGATATGGAGAAAGCCCTAGCAGTCTGAACAAAAGATTCAAGTGGCCACAGCATTCTCTTAAGGCAAAGCCTAATCCAGAGCAAGACCCTAGTTCTCTCCGATTTTTATGAAGGCTGAGAGAGGTGAAGAAGTTGCAGAATAGAAGTCTGAAGCTAGGAGAGGTTGATTCACAAGGTTTAAGAAAAGAAATCATCTCTGTAACATCCAAGTGCAAGGTGAAGCAGCAAGTGCTAATATAGTTAATAGAAGCTACAGCAAGTTACCTAGAAGATCTAGCTAAGATCATCGAAGAAGGTGGCGACACTATACAGCGGAGTGTATAGACGTGTAGACAAAACAGCCTTCTATTAGAAGAAGATGTCATCTAGGACTTTCATAGTAGAAAGGAGAAATTAACTCCTGTCTTCAAAACTCCAAAGCACAGGCTGATTCTCTTGTTAGGGGCTAATACAGCTGGTGACGTTAAGAAGAAGCCAATTCCCTTTCTCTATTCTGAAAATCCTAAAGCCCTTAAGAATTATACTAAATCTACTCTGTCTATGCTCTATAAATGCAACAACAAACCCTGAATAACAACATATCTGTTTATGACATGATTTCCTGAATATTTTTAAGCCCACTGTTGCAACCTACTCAGAAAAAAAGGTTCTTTTCAAAGTATTACTGCTTATTGACAATGCACCTGTTCATCTAAGAGCTCTATGGAAATATATTAATACAAGAAGATTACTGTTGTTTGCATGCCTACTAACACAACATACATTCTGCAGACCATGAATCAAGGCATCATTTTGACTTATAATTCTTATTATTTAAGAAATATATTTTGTAACTCCATAGCTGCCATAGGTAGCGGTTCCTCTGTTGGATCTAGGCAAAGTCAACTGAAAACATTCTGGAAAGGATTCACTATTCTAGATGCCATTAAGAACATTTGTGATTTATGGGAGGAGGTCAAAATAACAACAATAACGGGAGTTTGGAATAAGTCGATTCCAACCTTCATGGATGACAGCAGAGTTCAAGACTTCAGGGGAGAAAGTCACTGCCCAAGTGGTGGAGATAGCCAGAGAACTGGAATGAGATCAGTACCTGAAGATGGGCCTAAATTGCTCCAATCTTACGATAAATCTTGAATGGTTGAAGAGTTGCTTCTTATGGATGAACAGAGAAACTAATTTCTTGACATGGGATCTACTCCTGGTGGAGATTCTGTGAATATTGTTGAAATGACAGCAAATAATTTAGAATATAAATCAGCAGCACAGTATGACAGGATTGGCTCCAGTTTTGAAAGAAGTTCTGTGGATAAAATGCTATCAGACAGCATCGCATGTTACAGAGAAATATTTTTTGAAAGAAAGAGCCAGTTGATGATTTCAAATTTTGTTGGTGTCTTATTTAAAGCAATTGCTATAGCCACCTTGACCTTCAGCAAGTACCACCCTGATTGGTCAGCAGCGACCAACACTTAGGCAAGACCCTCCACCAGCAAGAGGATTATGACTTGCTGAAGGCTTAGATGATCATTATTACTTTTTAGCAATAAAGTATTTTTAAATCAAGTTATTTACATTGTTTTTTAGATATAATGTTATTACACACTTAATAGACTACAGTACAGTGTAAACATAAGTTTGGCTTCTCAGTGCAGAGTTGCTTTATTGCAATATTCAGTGCATTGCAATATTTGCTTTATTGTGGTGGTCTAGAAGAAAATCCACAGTATTCCCTGAGGTATGCCCCTATTTCATTCATTAGATGCTATATATGAATATCTATAATCTACATATGCTTCAAAGTGCTCTGAAAAAAATACTGAGACTTTAAAATTGCCTTTAATTTCTAGCATACTCTATTACAGGCATTATGAAGCAAATGTAGAGATCTTAAATACTTGTGGGGACAAAAAAGAAACATCCAATGTAAACACATAAACAAGAAAATGATGGATAATATAATGTGCTCTACAGTGAATTAAAGCAGGTCAATCTGAAGAATGACTTACTGGCTAGTTTAGATAGAATTCTACCATCACATATAATTGAAAATACTGATATATATCAAGAACTTTACATTTTTTCTGAAAAACAAATTAATACATGTTCTTTTCAGAGCACTGTTAGGTTTCCTAAAAATTGAGCAGATGGTAGAGTTCCTGTATATTCCTCCCCCTTCCTCTCAGTTCCCTCTATAATTAACATTTCCCATGAATGTAGTAATAGTACATTTGTAGCAATTGAGGGGTGAGCTAATACGGATATATTATTATTACTTAACGTGGATATTTTACATTAAGATTCACTTTTTGCTTTGTACAGTTCTTTGGGTTTTATCAAGCACATAATGTCATGTATCCACTGTTACACTGCCATACAGAATAATTTCATTGCTTAAAAACCCCCAGCGCTCCACCTGTTCATCCTTTCTACTCTGGCTTTTTCCTCCTGCTAACCATAGGTCTTTTTACTGTCTTTAAGGTTTTGCCTTTTCCAGAATCTCATATAATTGGAATTATACAGTAGTTATCCCTTTCAGCCTGGCTTATTTTGTTCATTCACCAACATGAATTTAATGTCTCTCTCTGTCTTTCTGAGGCTTAGTAGCTCATTTCTTTTAACGCTGAATAGTATTACATTGTGTATGTACTACGGTTTGTTTATCCATTTGTTTTTAAAAGGACATCTTGGTTGCTTCCAGTTTGCAGCAATTATGAATAAAGCTGCTATAAAAATTCCCGTGCAGGTTTCTGGGTGAACATAAGCTTTCAACTTGACAAATCAGTAGAAGCAGGATGCCTGGGTTGTGTGCTGAGGCTATGCTTAGCTTTTAAAGAAATCTCCGAACTGTCTTTCAAAGTGGCTGTATATTGTTTCTTAATTTAAAACTTTATTTTTCACGTAATTTTATTTTGTTTCAAAAATAAATTTTATTTGAGATATAAATTTGAAGTGAATATTTGAGGTATATAACATGATGCTAGAGGATACATACAGATAGTAAAAAAGTTACTATATGGTAGACAATTAACATATCTATCACCCCACATTATTACCCATTGTTTTTGTTTTTGTAACAAGAGTAACTAAAACTACTCATTTACCATGAACCCTATATACAGTACAATTCTATTACCTATAGTCCTCATGCTGTGCCTTAAATCTCTAGACTTGTTCATCCTACGTATCTGCCATTTTTTATCTCCTGTCCTGTATCTCCTCATTGCCTGCTCCTACCTCTGGTAACCACTATTTTGTTCTCTATCTCTGTATATTTGACTTTTTTTCCCCTTTAGATTACACATATAAATGAGATCATGCAGTATTTTCCTTTCTCTGTCTGGCTTATTTCACTTGGTATAATGTCCCTCAGGCCCATCTCTGTTGTGGCAAATGGAAAAATGGCTGTTTCATTTACATTCCCACTAACAAAGAGTGAGAGTTTTTTTGTTACTTCGCATCCGCTCCAGCCATTGGTGTTGTTGATGGTTTGGATTTCAATCACTCTGATAGGTATGTAGTGATATCTCATTGTTGTTCTAATTTGCAATTTCTCAAGGACAAATGATGCTGAGGATATTTTCATATGTGTACTTGACATCTGCCTATCTTCTTAAGTAAGGCATCTGTTCAGATGTTTTGTCTATTTTCATTGAGTTGTTTCTTTTCCTTATTGTTGAGTTCTAAGTGCTCTCTGTAGATTTTGGATACAAGTCTTATATGTGTTTTGTTTGGATACCAGATGTATCTGTTTGGATACCAGTCTTATATGTGTTTTATTCTTATACATGTTTTGAAAATATTTTTTCCAAGTCTCTACCTTGTCGTTTTATTCTCTTAACAGTATCTTTTACAAAACAGGATATTTTAATTGTGGTAAATTCGAATGCGTACATTTTTTCTTTCATGTGTTATGCTTTTTGTTTTGCATCAAAAAACTTATCACCAAGCTAAGGTCACCTAGATTTTTCTCCGATATTATCTTTTAGAAATTTTTTATTCTTATATTTCACATTTAGGTATAGAATACATTTTCAGTTTATTTTTCTGAAAGGCACAAGGCCAGTATTTAGATTTTTTTTTTTTTTGGAGGGGGTAGGAGGTCTGGGACGTCCAACTAGCTGTTTGTTTAAAAGATATTTATTAAAAATACTCCCTTTTCTTTATTGAGTGTCTTTTTCCTTTGTCAAAAATCCGTTGATTATATTTGTGTGCGTCTATTTCACAGCTCTTTATTGCATGATTTCTTGACTTACTGGTCTATTCTTTCAACAGTATCACACTGTCCTTTTTTTCCACACCAACATCCATTAGTTGTGAATCTACCCATCCCCTCCTGCCCCCCTCCTACCCGCCCAACACCCTATATATGTTACTTCCCAATGTGCACATTAGGGTTGACCGATTAGTACATTATTATGAAACAGCTTTAATCGTTATCGTCAGTTAACAAATAAGTTAAAGCAAGATAATGATTAAAACTGTTTCACAGCAATGTAATGAGCATCAGATTAGTTAACATATGTAATATAGGCAAAGTGCTTAAAACGATGCCTTGTTTAAACTGGGAAGGTACATAGGAGATTCCAATTTTTTCAACATTTATTTTTGCTTTGTTTCTTTGAACAGTATCTGAAGCACATAGGATAACGTTAAATTTTGTAAAGTGAATATAGTATTACAAGTGTTTATGTTATTCTATTTGACATTCTATTTGAATGGTTTAACATATTTTATAAAAATCCTTTCTCCTAAAAATCATAATATTTATGTTATTACTATTGAAAAGTAAGAAATCAAAGCATAAGTATATAAATTTTGCAGTATTTTTATATTGGTCTTAGTTCTTATGCTTATCTGCCGGCCCTGGTAATATTCATATTTATTGTTCCACTTCCAAAATAATGAGATATTTTTAGCGTAATTGTAAACCATATTTTACATTAAAAAACTCACTTTACACACAGGTATACATATTCTTATAGTATTATCAGATATATCAAAATTGAATTTGCATTACTTAACCATTAACATAAAATATTTAGCTCTTTAATAGTACTTAACATCAATTTCTTTTGCTAGAATTTTGCCTTCATTATTTTTTGTAGACTTTCTTGTTTTGCATAATTACTCTCTATTTTACCCAGGTTTAATAATGAATAGCCTAGAATCAGGCATCTGGAGATAAGTTGCTTCTTTTATCTCAGTTTAAATGTTGATTTTGCTCACTATTCATACTCTCATAAAATTTCCATATATTTTCATTCTTATTCTAGTGCCCCAGATTCCATTATTGGTTATAATGTTTTGAGAAAGCATTTTATCATTATATCATAAATCATTTCCGAAGCATTTTCCAGAAATCAATGGACAAAAATCATGTAATTTTTACATTTTTCTTAAAGGTAAATTGAGTTGTCAGACTGAATGGTCTGAAAATTAATACAACAAAATGGAAAGTTGTCCAGAGAGAGAAAAAGAAAAAGAAAGAGAGAGAGAGGAAGAGAGAGAGAACAGGGTGGAACTAATAAAATATTTGTTCAGAGAAAAGTTTTTCTTTTATGAAGCTGAGATATAAAGCATTTAAATCCATCACTAAAATGAGAAGTGGAGGTAGCAGGAAATAAGAACAGATATTTATTGAATAGGTTTAAAATAAAAAATATGTCTATTGATATTTCCTAAAATACAGACTGAGATTAAATGTTTTTTAGCTACCAGGAAATTATTTTCTTTGAAGTATTTTTCACCCACATATACAGTAATTTTTTTTCCTGAATGTTGTCTTTATAAGTGATGTGTATAATTTTTGAACTCCAAATTTAACTATAATGTATATTAGTTTTGGAATACTTTATTGTTAAGATGTAGCTAACATTTTATAAAAGCACAAAATCTAGAACAAAAATTATATTTTATTGCCATGGTGTACTTAATAGATAGAATCATTCTATTTCATAAACTAGCCAGTTGTTAAAGTGAATAAAATCATAAGAGCTGTTTTATAGAGATTATATCATGTATAACTCCCATGTGAAATATGCAGATTTAAATTATTTTACCCAATAGTTCCAATATACAAAAAATTACAATTGTACAGCACCGTGGTTAAGAACATAGGTTTTGTAATTTGCATTCTTGGGTACCAGAATTCCTAGCTGGGTGACCTAAAGTGAATTACTATGTCTTTCTGTGCCTCCCAATCCTCATTTTAGAATGGGAAATTTTAAAAGTTCTTACCCCCATCAGTTTGGTATGAGAATCAATAAATTAATCCATGTAAAAAGTGTAGAAATGTTAGTTTATATTTTTAGGTTTTTTAATTGATAAGCATGTGATTTGCACTCCTGATTTTTGTTTAGGCACATCTACTAAAATGTTAAAGGGAAAGGTAAACCCAGAAATGTCAAACTAAAAATCTGGAACCAATATATTACAAGCACCTCCTCACCTTCGTTTTACAATTTACAACACAATTATGGCCCAACGTGTCACAGCTACACGAGTAGTCAGTGAATAGCAGCAACAGGCTGGAATGCAGGGAACCTTCTTATTCCAAAGTCAACATTCTTTCCACAAAAATCTTGTTTTGGAAACAAAACAACACATAGAACACAGCACACTTGTAACAATGCAGTTTAGAGTGATACATAATCATTCATAAAAGTACCGATTCTCCACATACAAAATGCTTCAATTATTTAATATTTGCTATTATTAACTAATGAGCATTTGTGAAAGGCTAGCTGACCACTTGGTGATAACACTTTGGGACCGCCAGGAAAACATGGCAGATTCAGCACCAGATTATCAACACTGCTTGCTCCCTACACCCTCATGAAGACACCAGTAAAAAAAAAAAAATAGTATAGGCACATACCCACAATGAAAAATGAGTGGGAGAGGAGATATCTATTCACAAACAGTGTCAAGAGAATTTAGAAAGATAGAGAACAGAGGGTCAAGAGGTAGCGACCATAATCAAGCAGAGAAAGCTGAACCTGCACCCTAGGACTTTTTACGAGAAGCAATCCAGCGTGCACAAAGACACAAAAAGCCTGTGAATGAAAGTCACCAGATAGTTATGACAGTAGGACTCGCAGAATGAGCCTTAAAAATAGAATTGCATGAAAATCTATTTAAGAAGCATTGCCCCCCACATATTCCGTTATTCACATCCTCACTCTTCCCCTTTGACTTCCATATATACACGCACAGTTGCAAGCCAGCTGTCCAGTGAAATGGAATATAGCAATCTATTTTCTGGATAAATTGAACCTGGTAAGCTTCAGCCTAGGGCTCAAAGGAACAGGTTTGTCAACATCCTAACACCAGTGGTTTTAGGATTGAGAAGTCCTTATAAATAACAACTCCCTTTTCTGAGTTTAGAACCATCTGAGATACAGACACATAGGAATCAAAACATAAGCTTTATGATGAGCATATATTGATTGGTAAAATATGCCTTTAGAACTGAAACAAAAATAGGTTTCCTAATTCTTCTCCTAAAAACTGCACTGACTGACCTACTCTGTCAAGGTCAGAACTGTGAAACTCTAGGGTTCCCCTGCAGACTTCCATCTGAAAATTACGGCACTGAGAACCTGAGGTCAGGCTGACTCCTAGGAGGATGGGAAACTTTTGTGCTCAGCACACCCGGTTTCCTCTGATATAGTCATCAGATAATGGTGTTAGTGAGGGGTGGAGAGAGAAGCCGTCAAATTCTCCTTTCCAGGGAAATCCACAGAGCAAAAATGCAGATTACATAGAAGTAAAAATACTGAACTTTGGGAGACCCCCACCTCCCGCCCCAGTTTCTTTCTGCTGTTCGTTTCCTACTAGTGTGGCAGCCAGCAAAGAGTGGCTCTCTCGACCCCTACTTCTGGGCCACCCAGATAATAGATTGGAAACTTCTCTCTTGAAAAATTCAACTGCTCCACTGAAAATATCTAGAGATACTAACTTTTTTTTCTATAGTATTCTTAACACATGGGCACTTATTTCTCTTTTTTCTTTTTTTGTGTTTGTTTTTGGTGTTATTTCTTGCCATTGAGCACTGACTAGGAGCCTCAGGCTGAAACCCTCTCCATTTGTGTTGTCCACTTCCCCTGGTTGAAGTCTTTCTCCTGTCATAGCTGTTTGTCGGTCTGCTAACTTTTCACCACCTCCAACCCTGGCTTAGTTTAGGCAGTCTTCATTCTGGAGGCATCACTTTACCAGACTTTAAGGTATACTACAAGGCTATAGTAACCGAAACAGAATAGTACTGGCACAAAAATTGAGATATAGACAAATGTAAGAGAACAGAGAACCCAGATATAAAACCATCCACGTACTGCCATCTGATCTTTGACAAAGTAGACAGCAATATACATTGGAGAAAAGAATCCCTATTCAATAAATGATGGGACAATTGGATAGCCACACGCAGAAGAATGAAACTGGGTCCCTATCTCTCACTACATAGAAAAATTAACTCAAGATGGATTACAGACTTAAATGTAAGACCTGAAACCATAAACATTCTAGAAGGAAATGTAGGAAAAACTCTTCTAGACATTGGCCTGACAAAGAATTTATGGCTAAGACCCTAAAGGGATATATAGGGTCATAAAGAGGTGTAATGGACATTGGAAACTAAGAAGTGAGGAGGTTGGGAGGAGGGTGGGAGGAGTTAGGGGGAGGGTGGGGGATAAAAATCTACCTACTGTATTGGGTAAAATGTACACTAGTCTTGTGACAGGTACACTGAAAGCCCAGAGTTCAGCATGATACAATTCATCCATGTAACTAGAAACACTTTTGCCCCCTAAATTTTTTAAAATTAAAAAATAATACCTTTTGATGGAATGTATTCAACTTCAAATACCAAAGATCTTAATATGATTTTTATTTATTTATTCTCTCTTCATTAGTTTGATAATATAATTGGAAAATTAACACAATTGAAAATTATGAACTATATTTTATATTTTTATATTATTAATTTTTCAAATTTATCTTTTCCAGTAAAATAAAGAGATAGCAAATTAATAAGATTTTTAAAAATATGTGTTGAATTTGAAATCTTTAACATCTATTAGTAAGAATAAGAGAAATAGGCATTTTTCAACATCGTTGATGTAAGATGAATTTATATACTTCTTTGGAGAATGATTTGTAATATTATTTCACAATTTAATATGCACATATTGATTTAAAAATCCCATTCCCAGGAATTTTTCTTAAAATAATATGTATTTATAAATATATTATTTGCATTATAGTTTGTAATTGAAAATATTGGAAAAAATATGAATGTCCACCAATATGAAATTAAGTAAATAAATTATGATATGTTATTATAATAAGATACTATGTAGTCATTAGAAGAATAAAGCATCCTACATGATTGTGAGGTAAAACAGTCTCAAAGATACATAATTAAGTAAAATAGGCAAGTGGTAAAACAGCAACAAAAGTAAAATAGTAAATTAATAAAGAAATTAAAATTGAAATTAATAAAGAAGTTTACATACACACTTGTAGAGACATTGGATTTTTAAAATGGTAATTTCTCTAGGAAGAGCAATTGATGGCAATGGGGTGAGAGGTATTTTTCACTTTATATGCTTTTGTAACTTTATATGCTTTTGGAAGATACCTGGGTGAGGGAGTTGCAAAACTTTATAAACTTTTCACTCTATATGCTTTTCTAACTTGTTTTTTATCTGCACAAAGAGTAAATATGTTATTCTTTTCTAGAGAAAGAATATCTGGCCTAAAACAAACATTTGTATTTATATACTTTGGGGAGCTATAATACCTAAGCAGCAAATGTTCTGGTGAAAAACATATTCTAAATAACTTTCTAAGCTGAATTTCTTAAATAACTTCTACCAAAATCAACAAAAGACATATAACATACTGGTGGAAAGAGAAGAATTTCTATAATCTTGCTAAAGAAAGTAGCTCTTGAGATGCAATTATGAATAGCAATGATCATTATAAAATTGTGCAATATTGTAGCTGTCATATTGATAACTTTGATTATTGATATGAAAAGCTACCACATGCAATACGTTCCTTATACATGAGTCAGGCAAGGGTGCAGCCAGAAAGCTCCAACATGCTGACATGACCCACTTTACTCAAGGTCACTCAACCGATGTGTGTTAAAATCAGAAATGAACTGCAGCTTGTAAAGAAGCCCTCTTTGTACTAAACTACACTGTCTAATAGAAGTGCATGGCATTCATCATGATGACACCTTACCCTTAGGCTGGGCCAATGTAGTGTGACATCCATAATAAAAGACAAGTAGTAAAAGAGAGGGGAAGAAAATCCATTTATTCAAGTTAAAGTGTGTACCTCTTCTCCAATAACTCCAAATATACCAGTATACCTATATCATCCCATGGTACAATAACTGGGAACAAGGTGGGAGGGCAACATTGCAGGTAATGGAAGCATCTTGAGTGGCTTTTAGACTCTGTTGCCACCCCTGCTTCACTCTTCAAACTGAACTTCTGATCAACACTATCAAAATGCAAGCATGCTTTATGAAGATATTTTCCCAGCTCCCTATTACTAGTTTTCTTTATTAATCATGAATAAAATGTGTTTTTAAAGGCAGAAATGTATAAAAGATATTCAAGTATGAAGTATTATCTTCTAAATACGACCCACACCTTCACTTACGACATTTCCTATCTGCAAAAATGAAATGCAAGTTTACTATAAGGGATGTATATTTTATAGCTACTAATATTTAAAAATAAGTTTGAACAGTAATTATTTCTCAACAATCTCTTGAGAGTAAATAAAATAGGATTTTTTCTTAAACTTCAACTGCAGGAAAATGGCTTCACTACTACCTTCTTTTGTTTGTAGTAGATTGTCCTGACAGTCATTTATTTTGACATTACAAGACCTGAAATATTTTTACAAAGAAATGGAAAACATTTTTTGTTCATGAATACCTTTCTAGAATCTCTAAATGTGGGCAACACACACACACACACACACATACACACACACTCACAGAATATAAAAAAAAGTTAAATTGAATAAATATTTGAAATACAGGCAAAATCTTCTGAAGCTTCTCTGTTTTCCAGATGAGGTAACTCATCTATAGACACATTGCTTTCATCAAATTACCTTGGAATGTGGTATATACCACTCAAAAACAAGAATTATGTCTTCTTTGTGCTGACTCTATCTTTTCATTCACTAATATGAAAGGAGATCATGACAACTTTTTAGGCACATTCTACAATTAGCTCATATTGAAATAAAATTACTACATCTTTTCTAGATTTATTTTAATGTATCACTTACTTACTGCTCTTCTGAATTTCTTTTTGGCAAGCAAGCATAACACTTTGTATTATCACCTGATTTTTTTCTTCTTAAAATGGACAATTATTTCAACCTCTCAAGAATTTCTTTTGTATTTGATACTCTAATCCATCATCTTTGTTTAATTTACAATATCTGTCAGTTCAAAATTAGATGGGCAAATTATCAGTGTCCTTGTTTGAGTCATTAATAAAGTTTTTGGATGTGCCAGAGCCAGTGAAAAGGCCATGATATCCCATGCTGACTTTGACACATCTCCATCACTTGTAGGCTATGATTCTGCTCATCTCCACTATTAGCTATAAAATACTTCCAGATCTGGTCTAATAACATGTCTTGGGCCTCTGTCAAATGCCTTACTGACTTGCAGGAGCACTATGACCTCCAGTCTATGAAATCTGTTTTGGAATAAGTACAATAAGTACATTATAAACTTAGATTATAATAAATAGCTCAATATTCATGACTGTCACAATAAAATTTTCACTAAGAAAATTTATGAAAAAAAATAATATCACATAAACATTTTAAAGCTTTTCTATCATCTTACTTTCTGCATCATCCATTTATGTCCATATTTCTAGGCCTTATTTACTTTACACCCGAATTTTGGATCTCCAGAACTAGTTACATCAAAGAAAATTAAGAATCCAACAAGTTACCAACTTTTTATTTTATAAAGAGAGTACAAATAAATCAACTCATTTATGATTGCTTTTATTTAATAACAGAAATAATATTTCCATTAAAAATAGGAAAAACATTATCTCAGAACTTAAAGAAATTAAGAAGAAATTAACTTAAAGAAAACACAAATTTACCTTTATGAAAAATGGTCACATTTATTTCTTTATTTTTTTTTCAGGGACTCAAGAAAATATTTTCATACTCTATATTCTGGAAAAAACTGATCTAAACTTTATTACACACACACACACACACACACACATACACACTTTTTCTATCCCTTTATTTTCAGTCTATGGGGTCTTTAAAGGTGAAGTGGGTTTCTTACAGGCAACAGATAGTTGACTCCTGGTTTTTTAATCCATTCAGCTACTCTATGTCTTTTGATTGGAGATTTTAGTCCATTCACATTGAATGTTATTATTGATAAGTAATACCATGTTATTATATGACTTCTGGTAGTTTTGTGACCCTCTCCTTCTTTCTTTTTTCCTTCTTGTCCTCCTTTGTTAAAGTGATTTTCTTTGTTAGTGTGGTTTTTTTTTCCTACCTAGTCTGTGTCCTATGTTAGTGTGTTTTAAATAATTGCTTTTTATTTTTTGTGTATCTGTAGTAGGTTTTGTGATTTGAAGTTATTATAAGGCTTGCAAAGAATATTGTATAACTAATGACATTAAACATATGACAACTTAACTCTACTTACAACCAGCCAAACAAATAAACAAGCAAAGAGAAATCTAAAAGAAATTCTAAACTCTAATTCCACCCTCCCCCACTTTTTGGGTTTGTGTTGTTTCCATTTATATCTTCTTATACTGTCTATGGCTCAAAAAGTTGTTGTAGTTATTACTCTGGATAGGTTTGTCTTTTAGTCTTCCCACTCAAGATATAAGTATTTTATACAGCACAATTACAGCAATGGAGTGTTCTGTATTTGTGTACCTACTGTGATCACTGAGTTTTAAACCTTCAGATGATTTCTTTTTGTTCATTGGCAGCCTTTTATTTCAGTTCGAAGAACTTCTTTAATATTTTCTTGTAGGACAAGTCGGGTGTTGGTGAAACCCCTCAGATTTCGTTTGTCTGGGAAAGTCTTTATTTCTTCTTCATGTTTGAAGGATATTTGTGTAGGATAAAATAATCTAGGATTAAAGATATTTTCCCCTCAAGATTTTGAATATGCCATGCCCCTCTATCCTGACCTGCAAGGTTTCCACTGACACGTCTGCTGCCAGACATATTGCAGCTCCTTTATATGTTGTTTTCTTTTTTCTTGCTTCCCTTAGGACCTTTTTTATCTGTGACCTTTGGGAGTTTGATTATTAAATGCCTGTAGGTAGTCTTGTTTGGGTTAAACCTACTTTATATTCTACGACCTTCCAGTACCTGACTATTGATATTTTTCTCTAGGTTTGGAATGTTTCTGTTATTATTTCTTTGAGTAAACTTTCTATTATACTCTTTCCTACCTCCTCTTTAAGCCCAATAACTCTCAGGTTTGCCCTTTTGAGGCTATTTTCCAGATTGTAGATATGCGTCATTCTTCTTTTTTTCTTTTTTCTCTTATGACTGTGTATTTTCAAATAACCTGTCTTCAAGCTCATGAATTCTTTCTTCTCTTTGATCAATTCTACTATTGAGAGACTCTGATGCATTTTCAGTTTGTCAATTGAATTATTAAGCTCCAGAGTTTCTGCTTGATTTTTTAAATTATTGCAATCTCTGTTAAATTTCTCAGTTAGGCTTTTGAATTCCTTCTCTGTGTTGTCTTGAAGTTCATTAAGCTTCTTCATGACAGCTATTTTGAATTCTTTGTTTGAAAGGTTACGTATCTCCATCACTCCAGGATTGGTCAATGGTGCCTTTTAGTTCATTTGTTGATGTCATGTTTTCTTGGATGTTCTTGATGCTTGTGGATCTTTGTCAATGTGTGGGCATTGAAGAAGTAAATACTTATTATAATCTTCACAGTCTGAGCTTGTTTAAACCTGTCTTTCTTGAGAAGGCTTTCCACATATTCAAAGGAAATTGAGTGTTGTGATCTAAGTCTTTGTTCATTGCTGCTATATCAGCACTGGGGGTACCCCTAGGTCAGTAATGTTATTGCAGTCTCCTGGTCATATTGTCTTGGTGGACTTGGGTAAGATATGGTAGAATTCCCTGTATTACCAGGCAAAGTCTCTCACTCTCTTCCCTCACTCTCTGTGCTGAGCTGCTAGAGTTGGGGGAGGAATTCTGTAGGCACTCCCTCATGGCCACTGCAGCTGGTATTGTGCCAGGGAACACCCGAAGTCAGCTCAGTCTAACCCAAAGCCCGTGGTGGTTTCTACCTGGCTATCTTTCATGTTTATTCAAAGTCCAAGGGCTTTTTATTCAGCAGGCATTAAATCCCGCTGGGACTGCATCCTTCTCTTCAGGATAGCAGGTTTCCTTTGGCCCAGATGGTTCTAAAAATGCCATCCAGGAACTAAGGCCTGGAATCAGAGCCTTCAGGAGTCTATTTGTTGCTTTATTTTACTGTGGCTGGGCTGGTATGCAAGTTGCAAAACAAAGTCCTCTGAACTCTTCCCTTTCATTTTACCAAGTGGAAGAAGACTTTCCCTGAGCTGCACACCTGGAGCTGGGGCAGGGTTGACACATGACCTGGCTTGGCCACAGCTGCTGGTGTCTCTCTGGGTCATGTGCACCCTACTTTCTCTGGCTCCAAGACAGCACAGTCAAAGGAATTGCTCAAGGACTGTAGCCTTTGTGGCCTGACTGCCTTATGAATTTATTTCAGGACCAAGGCTGCTTTTTTATAGCCTGTGTTGGGGCTAGCCAGAATTCAGGTTTCTACTGCTGAGGCAGAGGGCTTCCCTTTGGCCAAGGTGGTCTAAATGTTCCCTCCTTGGAAGCTGGCAACATCCTGCTCTGTGTTATGTTTCCCTGTGACAGGGAAGCCTTGAATTCCAATGCAAATTCCCACAATCACTTTACTCCCTCCCATAAGCACACAGATGCTCTCTCCACTAGGTGCTTCAGCATGGCACTGCCTAGCGATGATGGAGGGATGACATAGGCAACACAAGACTGTCTTCTACACTGTTTTCATTGCCTCTTTCCTTGATATAGTATTAAAACCAGGTACTGTGATTGCTCACTTCATTTTAGTTCTTCTGAAGGTGCTGTCTTCTGTTGATAGTTGTTGAATTTGGGACGATCACTGGAGGTTTCTATTAGGCTGTCTTGCTCCCTCTGTTTGTTTTATAAAACTACACCTGAACAGATTAGATGAACAAATGGATCATGTGACTTTCTAGAGCATAATTGGAATGCTAAAAGTCTTTAAATTAATCATCAATTTTCT
This sequence comes from Lepilemur ruficaudatus, assembly GCA_963574885.1. Taxonomy (NCBI): domain Eukaryota; kingdom Metazoa; phylum Chordata; class Mammalia; order Primates; family Lepilemuridae; genus Lepilemur; species Lepilemur ruficaudatus. The sequence continues at coordinate 35,054 of CAUYRT010055032.1, forward strand.
TTGTTTTTCTCATTATTAAACATTAAGATTTAAGACATTCAAACATTAGTTTTAGTAAATAGGAAATTAAAGAGATCCCCTGTATTTGGTGCTAAGGCTTTTAGAGAAATGGTTTTCTTTTTAAGAAGAAGCCAGTGTTCTCCAATTAGAAGAGTATGATTTGTCAGATGAATGAACCATTTGCTGATTTTGGCAATAAGATGTCTGCATATGATTTTGTTATTAGTTTTTTTTTTCTTTATTATAAGACTTGTTAAAGAATTAAGTAGAACAAAAAACATTAGCTGAAAGTTGATGGGGAAATATAACGTGAATTACTTACAATAAAAGTAGAACCTTAAACTTGGTTAAATTTTACATTAACATTGTGAAAGGTGTAATTTATTCTGTAAGCCAACCTATAACGTTATAAACCTGTTTTTAATGCCATTTGCAATTCAGTCAAAAATATTTCTTGAGAGTCTACTGTGTGTAAGATATTTTTAGACATCTGATGAACAAAGTATTATACCATGCCATGATTTCAATACCTAAAGTTCTATGGATGTATTGCTTCTGTATATCTTTTCTAAAGTTTAATTCAGAAAACAAGCAGAGCCTGGGGTTGCTTTTAAATATAAGAGAAGCTAGAGGGATTGTATTATGTATCCTATAAAACCCTAAGAACTATTAAGCCAAATACATTTTAAATGTACTAAATTTTATAAAATATTGTCAATGTTGGCTTACTAAGTACCTGACAGTGGACTTGAATGTCAAGCACAATGGGCAAAAGATATAATCTCATTCTATGTTTGCTGGGAAGAAATAAAAATAATTCAAGAAGTACAATAAAAAATAATACATTCTTTAATAATCAGGAAAGAAATATGACAGTAGCCATTCTTACTGGTCTAGTCTCCAAACATTGAAAATGGTAGAAATGGAGTATATCTAACTTGAATCCATTTATCCATATATGCACCCATTCTAACAAATCTTTATGCAACATTTATTATGTATCAGGTGTATGTTAGACATTAACAATAAACAGGATAATAAAAAGGTCCCTGTTCTGAAATAACAGTTATATTTCTATTATTACATAATTCTAAAATTCAAATGATCATTTTACCTGATAGTCGATTTTACTTAATCCAATCAGTAATAGTCAAAATATCACTGGTTGATGTCAGCCAATTTAAAATAAATATTTGTTCTCTTCTAAAAGGAAAGAAGAACATATTAAAATAAATCAGTTAACATTTTTTCATAGAATTATCTCTCAAGTTAACAAATAGAGATTTAAAAGCTTGGTATCAGTAGTATGGCCTTCCTTACATCCAGAATCAAGAATTAATACTCACTAATGATATCATTTTTGGTTAACGAGGAAGTAGATTGAGTGTTTCCTCTTTTATATGAGTATGTGTTTTCCCTGTAGAAGAAAACCTTATTCTCAATTAGACTCTATCAGACAAGTCTGTCCAAGGTGAAGTATGGCTAAATGCACGCATGCATTAGCATTATACACCACTCAGTAGCATTTTCCAAATAAAGTCCTTGCTCCTAAATTATAGCGTTCTTTTTGGTTTCTGCATTGAGGCCAACATTTTTTTCTTGCATATAAAAAAGAAAACAGCAATTAGCATGGTATTTTGGGTTAAATGATTCTTTTGTCATCATACATAATGTAAATGATTGTCATCTTTTTATTTATGTCCTTTAACACTCATCTGATAGGAGTGGCCATTTAATATAATACTATTTCACAGGATTGTAATTAACCCCTCTTTTCATTTTGTCAAAGCAATTTGCTTTAGAAAGTATTTAAAGGTGACTCTTTCATCCTCAGAAAGGGAAACATAAAGCATCTGAGTGAATTAGGGGGCTAAATAATCATTATCTACAAAGATGGAAATCTGGATATGCCATTTCACTCATTATAAATAATGTCCCTGATATTTGTCTAGAAAGGAAATAGTCCATCAACTTAAATTAAGACTATGTTTGCCCCTCTTACAGAGACAATAAGCAGAGACATGTATGCTATGTTAGTCCTGAAGCAGGACAGGAAACTCTGAAATTTTACTATAAGTCCCATAGATTTATAATAAAGACAGATTTTCATGGTGTAAATGGAATTTTAATGCTTTCTGAATACAGATTTCTTTTTCCTTTTTGACTTTGTAAATGATATTTTATGCATCAATTGCTATGGGATGACTTAGACAGTTGAGAAAAATGTCCATGATTATCTTCAGACGGCATTCAATTACGTCAGTTCTCTTTCTATTAAAAGCAGTTGGGTTCCTACATCCAGAGAAATAATAGGGCAATTTTTCTCATCATGAGAACAGGAACTGTTTTCTCAAATGTTACAAAAGAAATGTTTCTCTTGCTCTGAACCATTACACTAACCGAAAGTAAGAAGAGCAATGTTTTCACTATTTACAAGTCACTTAAACATTAGGAGAATATGCTGGCAAAAGTGTCCCTCATTCATCAGTTACCTCCATTAGGAGGAGCTCTAACAATATTTGGCCTAGCTGGATTTAACTTGGCAAGCCTTAGAAGCTACTCATTTTCACAGTGCTACAAAATGAATTGAATTTTAAAAACCAGAACACTCATATTTTCTGTCATTTCCTTCTCCATGTAGCAGCAAAGTGTATTATTTTTTTGTGTGCATTTCAGGGTCTACACAACTTTGGCTCTGTGAAAACATGTTAAGAGGGCCTCTTCAAGCACATTCATCTCAACAACAAACTAAGTGTGTTTTTCTAGAGCAATTAGAGATGATATTAAAAGAATCACAGTTAGACAAAAGAAGTGTTAGAAATTCAAGAAGCCAGATAAAATGGGAACAATTCGTAAGAATTCTTACTCAAATAGAATTTTATAATTTATTTCTAGTTTTCATACAATGCAATAATTACTACTATATTTTAAACTCTTACTATGAACTGGGACTGTTCTAAGAATTTGCTATAATTTATTTGTAAGTAATTTGTGATGTAGCTAAAACTTACAAAGGTTAGTAACTTGCCCAGCTCATATAGCTAGTAAAGGGAGAAATCTGACTTCCAGTAAATGGCAATATTTATTATTCAAAATGTTCACAAAGATTTTTTTCCCAGACCTCTTCCATTATGACCTCTTTTTCCCACTCTGATAATCAAACGAGAAAACAAAAGGAGAAATTTGAAGAACTACCTAGTAACTACTGCCTTCTTTTTTGATATTAAGAAGTGTTTGCTTTCTATTAATATCTGTACAGTGACATTGTCTCATTTGTTGATATTCCAGGTTGGCCATGAACAGATATTTAAGTTCCTTAAGCAAAGTGCAAAATTTCTAGAAAAGAGTTTCCAGGTTCATAGGATAATGGAAGTTCCTTCAGTTAAAATCTGTTTTCCAATGACCATGCATTTCCGTAAGGAGACTATCCAAACAAACAAAAACATAAACCCATGCATGCAATGTAATTAAAGCACACAGGATACTACTACTGCCAGTTTACGTGTAAGCAGGAAGATACAGCCCGAGCTGGGCCCAGTCTGTCCTAGAGCCCACGCTGAGTGGAACTCAAGTGATGGTGGAACACAGGTGAATGCACCTTATGCAAGAGAAAGTCCCACCCGCAGTGAGGAAATACTAATAAGTCCAAGACCTGGGAGATCAGAACACTGGCTACAAGGGAACCTAACAATGGAGACTTGAAATTGTTCAGAACAAGAATTGACAGTCTTGAGAGAGGACTGCTTCTGAAGGAGGACCAGACATATCATGGAAGCTTGGAGGTAAAGGCAGTAAACAAACAAATAGTGGAAATTGAAGTCCCTACGGAACAAAAAGTAAATTACATAATTAAATGACGTATCTAATATGCTCTACTAAAAGAAATATTGCCTGTTAAATATACTGTGCTTCACTGTACAGCGGATTAAGGCACTCCTGAAAGAAGAAACCTAGTGAATTACCCTCACCTCTTCTTCCTATCTAACATATACTTGTTTGTGTTCCTAATCTAAGAAAATACGTTATTTCAATATTAACGGAAAAGACCAGACCACACATACACAGAGCGATGGCAAGGAAACAACGGATCCTAAGACGAGGAATTAGTTGTAAGCAATATATTTGAGATGGGATCCAAGGAAACATGACAAGAAAGAGGGAAAATAAGACCAGGAAGAGAGAAAAAATAATTAAAGGTGTGTTAATGAGTGGGTTACTACTGTGGGCAATGGGGGCTGCATTCTGCTGGGGACCCTCTAAAAGACTGTGCATAGCACACTTTTGAATTATCCCGGGGAGGGAGGTGGGAGCTGATTTATTTTTCCACCAACTCCGTTCCTTATTGGTTGAGAGTCACTCCTGCGGCATCCCTAGCCATTCAGGCTCGGTGTGCCAACTCTGCACATTCTTACAGCCAGAGAACATGTTCAGATGGAAAGATTCAGGCTTACTGCCGTGTTTGATTAAGAAGACAAGTGTATTTAGAAAGAGGAGCAGACTCTAGTGATAAAAACAAAGTTGTTCCTCTATAGACTCTCTCATGACCCTCATTGGCACTTCATATTTTCCCACTCTTTGCTATCAGGTTCATAACAAAATTCTCCTTGTCTCTCTCTCTCTCTCTTTCTCTGTTTCTCCCCATGTATATGTGTGCACATACATACACACAAACACACATGCAATTGTTTGTTTATTTGTTCCCAAATGTAATGAATGCTATTTCTTTCTCCATGAAGACTTTTAGTTTGATCAGTGGGCCTAAAATGCCATAACAAAAACCTGCACATCATCCTTGAAAGCTTTTAAGCCTTTTCAATCATGTCTAGCCATTCATGAGACCCTGTTGATGCTTTCCTAGCCATCTCAGTAAGCCACAAACTCCTTTCCACTCCCACTGACACCAGCTCCTGGAGCCTGGCTTACCATGACAGAAAACTAGACATATCTCACCCCTTTAGAAAGCCAATAAGTCCCCATTGATGAGCAGTGTTTTGGCTCTGGACCATCATATGTGTTCCTCTGAAACACTTTCTTCAAATGTCTCCAGGTGGAAAACTTTACCTACCTTTTTATATTAGCCCAAGCATCATTTTTCTCTTCTCCTTTACTGCCAAATTTTGTTAAATGACCTTCTATTTGTTCTTGTGGTACTCTGTAATTCCCCATCCTAGTTCTCACCACACTACATTGCAATTGGCTTTTTATTTCCCCATTATATTGTGAGCCCCTTGATTTCAGGGGCCTAGTTTTTCTTATTCATTTATTTTGTCCCCAGTGCCTGGTAGAGACACTAAATTTTGATTGAAGGAATTAATTATATCTCAAATTAGCAAAGTTTAAATATTGATCAATAAATATCAGATGCAAATAATAACATGTTTCAAATTTCCAAGGAATGTTTGACCAAAAGTATATAATCAATATAAGTACAGATGGAAGAGTTGCTGAACTAGAAAAATGGTGTGTTAAAATATTTGCTCCACATCTTTGGAAATCTACTTGGAGCTAAAAAAACACAGTAGATAAGTTAGTGTTAATTAAACTATTATACTTCCTGGTACAATAGATTTTAATTAGTTTTTTTCTCATCTGATAACCTAATTTGTCCTCTTCTAGAACTTTCTTTTTTTCCCATGAAAATTTCATGCTACCTATTATCTATAACAGAGTCCTCAGACTTAAAATGCATCTTGTGATGTTAATTTTGAATTTAACAAGGTTGTGTTACTAAACGTCTTTAATCAAGTACAGTAGCTCCCTTTTATCTATAGGGGATATGTTCCAAGCCTCCAGTAGGTATCTGAAACCATGGATAGTACTGAACCCTGCACATACTATGTTTTTTTCCTATACATACATAGGTATGACAAAGTTTAATTTATAAATTAGGCACAGTAAGAGATTACTAGCAATAACTAAAACAAAGGAGAATTGTAAGAATATATTATAATAAAAGTTATGTGATGTAGGCTCCTTCTTTCAAAATATCTTATTATACAGTACTCTCCTATTTTCAGACCGTGATTGACCACAGGTAACTGAAACTACAGAAAGTGAAACCACGCATAAGGCAGGACTACGGTATCACTCACTTACGAAGTTGAATGGACATATATTAGAAAATCCAAAGTCTGAGAGAAAAATGTAGACCGTCTGAATTTATTAAAATGAAATGCACATGCAAAGAAAACAACATTCAAATCTCAGCACCTCTACTCCTACATGCAAATGTAATGACCCAACCACAATTTTGGAAAAAGCAACATTTTGCTGCTTTTGCTAGAAATCTTTTTCTCAAAGACACCATAGGACTTCTTACTTGTGAGGATTCTATGAGTCATAATAGAATCCCCCTGAACCTCTGAATGTTTTCAACCTGCATTTTTAAACGTTTCAGCATTTTTCATCCACTATATATACTCTACTTCTTTTTCAGCATTTTTATTATATTTGTCATGTACTATGTGTGCTATAATTCTTTTTTAAAAATGTTTTTATTTTGAAATAACTATAGATTTACCAAAAATTTAAATATAGCACAGAGAAGTCCTGTGTATTTTTCACTATTTTCACCCAGTAAATACATCTTACATAATATGGTATATTAAAACCAGGAATTTGACATTGGTACAATGTGTGTATACAGTTCTTTATTATTGCATCACATGTTTAATTTGTGTAACTACCACCACAAAACTATTTCATCACCACAAAGATGTCTGTTTACTACCATTTTGTGTTTACACCCAATCCCTTCCCTCCATCATCCCTAAACTATGGCCACCACAAATCTGTTTCCCTCCCCATAATTTTGTAATTTTGAGACTATTGTGTAAATGAAATTGTAGAGTATTTGACCTTTTGAGATTATCTTTTTTTTTTTTTTTTTTACTCAGCATAGTGCCATTGATATCCATCAATTTGTGTGAATCAAGAGCCTGCTCCTCTTGCTTGCTGAATGGTATTCCAAGTTATAGATGTATCACAGTTTGTTCAAGCATTCACCTATTGAGAAGCATTTTGGTTATTACCAAGTTTTTACTATTACAAATAAAGCGTCTAAGACAGTATTCTACAGGATTTTGAGTGGACATAGTTTTTACGTTTCTGGGGAAAATGCCCAAGAAAGCTATTGCAGGGTTTTATGGTAAGTAAATGTTTAGTTTTTATAAGAAACTGCCAAATTGTTTTCTATGGTGCCAGTGCCATTTTACATTACCATCATCAATGAATGTTGTATCCATTTTCTTTGTACCCTATCCAGCATTTGGTATTGTCCCTGTTTTATTTTGCTGTTCCATAGGTGTTTTGCTAGTATCTCTTTGTAGTCTTAATTTGCACTATCCTAATGGCTAGTGATATTGAACATCTTTTTATGTTCATATTTGACATCTGTACATCCTTTCTGGTGAAATGTCTTTTCATTTCTTTTTGCCCATTTTGTGATTGAATTGTTTGCATTTTTATTGTTTAGTCTTGAGAGTCCTTTATATACGGTAGATCTTAGTCCTCTGCAAGACAAGTGGTTTGCAAATATCTTCTCCCAATCTGTAGCTTGCTTTTCATCGGTCTTATCAAAATCTTCTGCAGAGCAAAGAGTTTTTAGTTTTGATAAGTTCCAACTTATTAACTTTCATTTTTAGTAATCATGTTTTCAGTGTCATTTCTAAATACAACTAATTAAGCTTTATGTCCTGGAGTTTTTTTCCCCATAAAATTTTTAAATTTTTACAGTTTTTATTTTTTTCTTTCTTATAGATATACAATTAACTCAGCACCATTTATTGACAAGATTATGTTGTTTCACTGAATAGTTTTTTCACCTTTGTAAAAAAAATCCTTTGGTTGTATAAGTGTGGAACTAATTCTGGGTTCTTTAGTTGGTTGTTTTGTTCAATGTGTTTGTCTCTCTGATAGTATCACATAGTCTTTCTGACTATAGCTATATCAGTCTTGAAATTGGTAGACTGATTCATTTGATTTTATTCTTTTTAAGAAATGTTCCAGGGATTTTAGTTTATTTCTTATTTCATATAAATTTTAGAACAACCTTTATTTATATCTACAAAATCTTCCTAAGATTTTGAAAGGAACTGTGATAAATTAATACATTAATTTAAGGAGAATTTGCTTTGCTATGTTGAGTCATCCAAATAGTGAGCATGGAAAATCCTTCCTTTTATTTAGATCTTCTTGGGTTCTTTTGTCAGCATTTTGTGGTTTTCAACAACATGTAATCTTGTGCATGTTTTGTTAAATTTATACCTAATTATTTCATTTTTTAGCAATTGTAAATTGCTTTGTATTTATAATATAGATTTCCTCATGTCCACTGTTAGTATATGATTTTTATAGGGTGATCTTGTATCCTACTACCTTGCTGAACTCAGCTTTTAATTTTAGGAGGGTTCTCTGTTGTTGTTTTTAGATTCCTTGGGTTGTTCTAAGCAAACCATTGGCAAATAGGGTTAGTTTTCTTTCTTATATTATAATCTGAATACAATGGCTACAACTTCTAGTACAATGTTGAGTAGCAGTGGTAAAAGTGAACACCCCTAAATTGTTACCAATCTTAGGGCAAAAGCATTCAGTTTTCACTATTAAGTAATGTAATACACTTCATCATTTTGGAGAAATACTAAGTACTAAGAATACTGTGGTGAATGGAATAGACATGGGCAGGTGGTAAGCAAGCTAATATCTGCTTGTGGGTATTTACTGCTACATTTGCAAACATTTTGTGAGGCGATTACCATCATGTTGGTAGTTTTATTTTAGCTATGGTGGCAGTATTTAACCATGTAAATCAGCAAGCACCATATACCAAGCATTGGGGGAGGTGGGCAGTTGTTAAACATTTACCAGCATACTACTACCAGGTCCTTTGTTTCATAAAAGTGTTGTTTAGAGCAAAAGGAAGATATAAACATGTACATTTATAATTATAAAATAAATGAACTACACAGGGAAAAGGAGAAGGGTATTGTTTTAAAGAAAACCAATAAATGTTTCTCAGAGGAAATAATCTGCATTGAGATGTGAAAGATGAGAAAGTCTTTTGTGAGTTTGAATATGATTTTGAGTGAGAGGAGTAGATTTAGTTTGAATGTGAGAGTGTTTCAGGCAGAAAGAATAGCAGTAAGTTAAGGGTTAGGGAGAAATCTTGGAAGCTTTTAAGGAAAAGAAAAGAGACCAATATTCCAGGATAATAGTGAATGAGGGTTCAAACAACATAGGATGATGTTGGAAAAGAAAACCAGGTCAGATCTTACCCTAAGTGCAATGGAAAACCCATTGAAAATTTTAAACTTGGAATGACATGATATAATTTACATTTAAAAAGATCCCTTCTTGCTACTGTGTGAATAATAGATTATCTGAGAGCAAGATTGAAAGAAAGGACATCAGTCAGGCAGATATTACAAGAGGTTCTCCGTGTGATACATAATGGTATTTAGGACTATATATACAGAATTACAGACTTAAAGAATTGGATGGTAAATATCTAGAGAATTTGGAGATAGTTTGGATGAAAGTGTGTGATAGGAGGGAAAACATATATATCAATATATTGCTTTTTGTGTTTTTTTATATTTTATAATTACTGTAAGTATTTGCATGTTTTTTCCTAACTGTAGATGAGAAGATGGTGGATGTAGTGTGGACAAGGACATCAGTTCTGAACTCACTCCGTCGGCTTTGAAATAGTAACTATGGTACCTGTTTTACACTGGAAATTCAGAGATGATTTAACCTCTACAGGCTTCATTTTTTTCTTGAGAAAAAGAGAGTGCTAATATTACAAAATGACTTACAATGTGGGCTGTCGGGAGGATTCAGTGAAAATACAACTGAAGTACCTGTAACAGAGCCTGGTGTTTACTATTTAGTGAAATGAAGTAAGCATTTACTAAACATACGGGCAGTAACCATCATCACTGTTTAAAATCAGGAAGGGGCTTGTAAAAAGGTGGCGCTGAAAACACTGGCCAAGTGAATGAACCAGATGGAAGAAAAGTGAAATCCACCAGTGTAATTGAAGGAGAAAAACGACTAATCCTGAAAATAAACACACATTAACCTCAGTGAAAAGTATCTTCAGCCTATAAAGCACTTTCGTTATTTTCCAATAATATAAATTGAAGTAAAAGTAAAGGATATCTTTTCTAAAAACAATTTGAACCCACTTCCTGGTTTTAATATTAATGCATTTTGTGAAGAAGATTTTATGTTGATGACGATGATGCCAAAGTGTTATTATTTCAGATCACAATCTGAGAGGCCACTTATATACCCTGTACAACGTAGTTCTAAACAGTGCAGTCGGAAAATTTCTACCAAAGAAATTTGAAAGGGAAGGTAAACCTACTTTACTTGGAATTGAAAAATCATGACACCTTTCTGCATGTGTTAGACACTTTTCTTATTTAGGCTGCTTCCCATTCACATCACTCAACGGATATTTTAGAAATTGACTTTGCAATGCTTATGTTCTTCTAACTCATTCATTTCTGTTTTTCTTTCTTTCTTCTTTTAATAAGTATCCAAAGAGGGTTGCTGGATTTACTTAATAATGAAAGACATGGAGGGAATATATAAATATAGCTCCACACTGACGGTTGTTCAATACTATGGCTTTGTAATAGCAGGAGCATCAACAAATAAATAATAGCAATACCCTTTGTGATTCTTCACATAACCATGGATTATTTAAAAGTGGGTGGTTTAATTTTCAAATATATGTAGACTTCTCAAAATACCTAATTATAATTGATTTCTAATTTAATATCCTTTTAAAGAGATACATACTCTATTCTAGAGAAGATACTCTATTTTAACCCTTTAAAACACTTTGGGACTTGTTTTATTGTCAACTGTATAGTCTCTGTACGTAGGTAATATTACCCATGCTTTTGAAAGAATACATGTCATGCGGTTGTTGGGTGTGTTGTTCTAAAATGCCAATTAGGACACATTGGTTGATGGTGTTTTTCAAATCTTCATATTCCTTTGGATTTTTTTGTGTATTTTATCAAAATAAGAAAACGGTATTAGAATCTCTAGCTTTGATTGTCTATTTTTTATTTTCTCCTTTAGTATGATCAGTTTTTGTCATCATATATTTGATATCTCTTCACGTGTATATATGTTCAATGATGTGTTCTAGATGGATTGATTCTTTTTGTCATTATGACATCTTTATCTCTAGTAATATTCTTTATCAAATATGCTTTGATGGAATTATTGTATTGATAATAATTTTATAATAAAGACCATTCATGTTTTACAATTTTTATGTTGTTATTTCCATTAATTAGATTATTGGCACCAAGAAATTAATTTATTGCGAGATTCTATGCTGTGAGAGGGTAAAACGAAACGAGTTGTTCCTTCACCTTCACTTTGACTCACTAATTCACTTATGTAATTCAATCAATAAAGGAGACATAGTTTGTTCCAAAGACTGTTCTGGGTGCTGGAAACACTAGTAAAAAGAGAAACAAATCCCTGCCCCTGGCATTCGCATTCATTCAGTCAAAGAAACTTAACTTTTATCCATTTATCCACGAGAAATTATGTTAAATTCTAGCTAAAATTTAAAGAAAATAAATTCTGTTAAGAATAAAATTGTCACAAATCTACTAATATTAATTCAGTATTTTTTTTAAGTAACCAGAATTTTAGAACTGATAGCATAAAAATAAATATTCTTTTACTTTCCATTTCATGAGAATGAGTAGCAAAACCATCAAAACTGCTAAAATATCTGGGTAAATGCTTGCTAAAAGAGTCAGAAGAAAATTCTGAAAAGAAAGAATAATTAAAACAAAAATAAAATATTTGTTAAGACTTTAATAGCTATTTAGACATGGAAGAAAAAGAATAAATTGCCTGAAAGTTAAGTTTGTAGAAAATGCCCAGATGGAAGCCCAGAAAAAAATTAAAAGATGGAAAATATAAGAAAGAAATTAAATATGTTTTGGAACATGGTGAAAATGTCTCATGTAATTTTTTAACTTTAAAATAATTATAGATCCCACATACTTTTAAATTGGAATCTCATAAAGTAGGAAGAGAGAGAATGAGTCCAGACAATATTTGAAGAACTACTGGCTGAGTATTTTCTAAAACTGGTGACATTCAACCCACAGAATTAGAAATCCTTAACTACCCTGAGTAAAATATTTTAAAGAAATATACCCGGATATATGATGTTAAAATTCCTGAGATCTCAAAAGACAGACAATTTTAAAACTACATAGAGAGGCAGTCGGGTGACTATAGTTTACAATAATCTATTTTATATTTCAAAATGGCTAAAAGAAAATAATTTTAATGTTTCCAGAATAATGAAATGACAAATATTTAAGGTGATAGATATCTTAATTACACTGATTTGATTTTTACAAATTATAAGAATCCATTGAATTATCTCATGTGCCCCCAAATATGTACATCTATTATGTATTAATAAAAAATCAAAATGTAGAAAGAGGAAACGAAAGGACATATCACCTTTAAAGGAAAAACTCACAGCAGCATTCTGAAAGGATAGAAAGTAGAGGATGATGACACGTCATCTTTAAGGTATGGGAACATGGGAACACGGGGAGTCACCTAACCATCTCAATATCACAAAGAATAGAATTCAAGGCAAGTTATATTACAAGTATAATGAATTCTCCATACTAAAAAGAGGGTGAATTCAACAGGGAATTTAATAATGCAAAATTTGTATTCACCTAATAATGGAGTCTTAAAATATAAAAGTAAAATTTATTAGAACTAAGATGAGAAATGGATCAATACACAATCTTAATTGGAGATGTTAGCTCATTCTCAGTAACTAAAAAACAAACAAATAAAAAATCAGCAGGCAAAAAAAAATCAGAAAGAGCAGATGATCTGAACAAGATGATTAAAAACTTGATATATATGACAATATAGAGTGCTATGCCAACTCAATGGAGAATAAACACAATTTTGAGCACATATAGAATATTTACTAAAATATACCATAGGCTGGGCAATAAAGAATTATCCAAATAATTTAAAGATTGGTCGTTGTACAGAGTATATTCTCTATCCATAGAGAAATTTAGGTTTAATAAGTAACAGAAAGATAACTCAAAAGTCCTCATAAGTGCTTGAACAACACGAAATACCATTTTATGTAACTCAAGTGTTAAAGAAGTCACATGGAAAATTAGAAAGTATTCTAAATTAAATGATAATATAAATATAACATAGTAAACCCTATGGAATGCAATGAAAGCCATATTTTAAAAAATTATAGCCTTATACCTGTCACACTAGAAAAGGAAAAAGGGAAGTCTGAAGATCAATATTCTAAATATCTATTTCAAGACACTAGAAAGCAAATTGCAAAAGGTATAATATATAAGAAAAAGCAAGTATATTAGTGAAATAACAAAAATATATTACAGAAAATCAAATAGTTTTAATTTGATTTTTTGAAAAGATTAATAAACTTCATACTTAGAGAGACTCAAGAAAAAAGAGAGAAAATGTAAATACTAGTATCAAAAATGAAAACATTGATATCAATATAAAACTTATACATAGCAGAAGAATAAGAAGAGCATGTTATAAACAACTTAAAGTGCAAAATCATCAGTATTAACTAAAATGGATACATTTCTTTGAAAAAAATACAAAAATTAGGACAAGAAAGAAAATTCTGTTAGCCCTGTAAATATTAATGGAAGTAAATCTGTAATTAAAAATCTTTCTAGAAAAAGGCCTACAGACTCAAATGATTTACTGGTGAGTTTTTCCAAATATTTAAGAAAAAAACCATGCAGCTTCAAAATACAATCTTTTCCTAGAATAGAAACAGTAAGAATATATGTTATCTTATTGCATGAGGCGAGGACAGTATAAGCAAAGATAACCACATGTTAATCTCTCTTATAAATACAGACCCAAGAGTACAAAATAAAATATTTTCAAATTGAATCCACGCATATAGAAAGAAATAATACTTCACAACCCAGAAAACTAGGAATAAAGGAAACTTTCTAAAAAAGTCATAAAGAATGTCTCTAAAACACCTACATTAATCATCATACTCAATGGTAAATTGTTGACAGCTACTAAGCTGAACTGAGTCCCTGCTGAATTCAACATGATAAAATCCTAGCCAATGCAATAATGCTAATGATATTAAGCATTTTTTCATATGTTTGTGGGCCATTTGTCTATTTTCCTTCGAGAAAAATCTGTTCACATCCTTTGTCCTCTTTTTGAAGGGGTTGTTTATTTTATTCTGGCCGATTTGTTTGAGCTCTTTGTAGATTCTGGCTATTAGACCTTTGTCATAAGTATAGTTTGTGAATATTTTCTCCCATTCTGTAGGTTGTCTGTTTACTCTTGATTATTTCCTTTACTACCCCCCAAATTTTCCTCTTGGTTCCTCTTCAACCAGTCCTCTTCCGCTACCTCAGTTCCCTGGCAATCAATGGTCTGCGTGTGTTAGTATAGGCTTGACTTTTCTATGCTTTCATATAAATGGACTCAATAGTTCATTCTTTTTTTATTTCTGAATAGTGTTCCATGGCATGGATATACTCTAATTTCTGTAACCATTAATCAATTGATTAAAACTTTTTCAAATGGAATTCCCCAAATATTTTCTTTATGAATGTTAGAAGTAACATGTGAATTAAAAAAAGTGTATTAACACCAGTTATCTTTCCAAATCCCCAACATCATTCAAAATCTCCATCACTAGCCATCATTATGCACGGTCATTACTGAGGTCCACAACATCCAGATACTTTTTTAGGTAACTCTCATTATATTGTTTCAAAAAAAAAATTTTACTAACTAATAAATAATTACGATAAAAATTTAAAAGATGAGATCTTTTATAGTTTGCCAGAAAAGGTTTGGTATATGTCTGCATTCTGTTTAGAATTTCCTACATCAATTTTGGTCTTAGAGTGAATCTTCTAAAGGTGGATTCTTTCATAGTCATCTTGGGAAAATGCTAAATTTCTTCTAATTCTATAAATGTCACCATGATACATTTTTGTTCCTAGTAAACACTACCAAGTTCTTAAATATAGTTTTTAAAAACTGTTTCCCATTTACGAGTGAAGCAAGTGTAGTGTTAAGTGTTAAGGATAAGAACACAAGTTCTGGCACACGCCTGAGTTCAAAACTCACTCCCATATCTTATGAACTGAGTATTTGGTGCAGTTACTCAATCAATTACTCAATCTCACTGTGCCTATATCTATAAACTGGGGAAACAGCAGTACCCACTTGAGAGGATGATTATATGATTTAATGAATGTCGTATTGCTTAAAACAGTGCCTTTTATATGTGACTTGCTCAATACCAGCAGTTATTAATTAGTACAGTAGACGTGATTCTGGAAAGTTGTGTATACAGTTATGTGCACATTGAAATCTACTTTATAATATTGAGGAATTTAAGAATTAAAAATAATTCTATAAAATAAGTGCTTTTTATCTATTTATATTTGTTTCAAATTTATTACGTTTTAAATATCTGTTTTAACTAAAAGAAAACGTGCACCTAAAGAATTAAATCATTTAAACAGATTCAAATGATCCAGGGGTTGGATTCATTGATTTGTATGTTTGATTCTGGATAAATTTCTAGGCCTGCTCTCATAAACATGTTCTCAGCCTGGATCTGTAACACTCCTTCTCCTTCTCTTGGTCCTGCTCTGAATCAGACTTTCTTGTATTCAAAATGGGGATATTGATCAGGAGTCTGTCATTTCATGAAGATATTCTCAGAGCCTTTTTAAAGAACATAGATCTCTTTGTAATGCAAATTTCTTATAAAGAAATAATATTGTTCTCTCATATTCACAAACACCTACCCAAATCAGAACTACAAATGACATATAAGTCATAATCCTTTCATCCAAGGCTTAAACTCACAGGACTCATTTTCTTTTGGCATTTGCTTCATGCCCCGTGAAGTTTTAAAATCAGTATTTTTAAAAGCCTCCTTTAATCGATTTTCTATGGCCTTTTTCCTTACCAAAATGTTGACTGCTTTACATTGTGCCAAAGTCAACTATGAAATGGGTTTAATTACACAGATAAAGAGTCCGTAATCTGTCTAAGCTTTGTTAAGAAATTCTTTGCTATGGCAGTCAAACAGGAAAGTCTATTTATGATAATAAACTAAGCAGATTATAGATCCTTTTCTCCTATTATTTTTTAATTTGGGTTCTGTAAATCATTTTCATTATGAATAATTGTTAGAGAAGAAATTTTATACATACATATTACGCTGTAATTCATAATAAAAATTTAATGCCAGGTTTTGGTCTCCATATCATCTGACATAAAAGTAGAAGCATAAATCTCCTATCTTCTTGATTGTTAAAGATATTTCAAAGCATGGCTAAAAATAACTCCATACAATCAAGTTTGACCTTTTCAGATTCAAAGGGGTTTTAGGGCAGCTTTTTATTTCTGTGTTTCAAGAACTGACTGTTCTTTAAAGAAGTTGAAGGAAAATAGACTTTAACTCTTAAAATATTTCGAATAAATGTTCCTGGGTTTAGGAGTCTGTTTTCATGTTATTCTTTCTTTTTCCAATTGTGTTATTTCAAAATATTTTTTATTTCTGTGTAATAATTATGTCATATATTTGTTCTTTAAGGTCAAGGAGAGGATATATACTCTCATTATAGTAGAAAAATTAACTAGATTTCCCTAAAATAAAGTTTATGCTTAGGTGTTAATAAATTAAACAAAATATTTATTTTATTTCTAAAAAGCCAGTCATGGAGGCACAAATTAAATCTCACACAAGAAATAATATTCAAGGCATTTAGTCAACATAAATCTTGCATAAGCTAGATAAATACATCAGCTTTACTAGGAATGTTGATACTTCTTCCTTTTTCCTTTATAAAGAATTAATAGTACTTTACTTTGTCCTTTCTAGATGAGCAATCTATCAGCCTCATGGATGCTCCCAATCTGTTAGAAAACTGAAGAACTCCCCCTGTAGGGAATCCCTTATCCAATATGGGACTTAGAGCCAATGAGGTACCCTGAAGAGTGAAGAGCAATTACTCTTCAAAGAATTTAACCAAGGCACTGTTTTCTGAAAAATTGTCTTTCTAATTCTTGCAAAAACAGAATACAGACCAGAAAAAAATTAGTTTACAGTTTTATTCTATCAAATCTATATAAATAAAATTTAGGCTTTAGTATTTCTCTATTACTAGATTATGTAAAAAGTGCTGGATAGATTTTGGCTAACTACATATGGAGTAGTCTGCCTTACAGGCACATCTTTATTATTCAATAAAGTTTGAAATCTTTGGTTGTTGAATGCATGTTCATTGTAAAAATATTTATGGACTTTCTTCAAAACACAGTCTTTGGAGTCAAGGGTTTGATCTGGGATTGAGTCCCAGCACTGCCACTATAAATCCTTGGGAAAATCTTTTAATCACACTCAGTTCTAAATTTCTCATCTGTAAAATGGGGACAATAAAAAGTTGTATAGCTCACAGGGTTGTTCTTTCATTAAATGAGATGACGTACATAAGGTACTCAGCAGAAAGTGTACACTTAACATTAGTTAGCTATTATTGGAATTATTGGTACCTTTAGGCAATTGTTATGAATGATGGTGTTCTTTGATTACAAAAAGATAAAACAAATGAATCAGACTTTTGAATAATATTGGTGTAGATAGAAATTTTTTCTTTGTAGCAGGGACAGCTTTTTCCTCTGCATCACTATTCCTCCAGCAAACGTAATTTAACAAAAAGCAACTCTCCACTATCGTTCTCCATTAAGATACAAATATCTATTAGCAACCATAGTCTACTAATATTGCTATAGAACAATATATAAAGGACCATTGGATAATATTTTTGGGGATATGAGGCATGGATCCTCTATATTCTTGAAACATTTGCATTTTAGCTGGGTTAAAGGAGACTGATTCACATGAGTCCCCATGAGCAATATAATGTACTATTAAATCAAAGGCTAAAGATCATGGCATGAATGTTGGTATTGTAGTGTTTTGGTAAGAAGTCCCCTAACTACAAGTGACAACACCAACTCAGATGAAACAAAAACACGAACTTATTTGCTTATATAAATGGAAGATTCAGGGCAGATTTTAGACATGGCTGGATCCCATGGCTGGATCCAGGGAATCAAAGAATTTTTATCAGTCATCAGTTTCTTTTTATTTCCCCATTTCATTTTCCTCTGTGTTGGCTTCATTTTCATGGAGGTCCTCACTGTAAAGCTGGACCTCACTGCAAAATTGCTGTCATCTCTTTATTTATAGACGCAAACTATAGCAAGCAAAAGTTGTGAAAATGTGTCTTATTGATCTCAAGCCTCAAGCCCATCCTGAGCCAATCATAGTGGACAAGGAAAGAATAGTATAGGCTTAAGCCTTGGTCCATGACCTTCTGAATCTGGAGAACTGAACATAAGGATTTACCATTGTGGAGTAATCATTGTCCAAAAGAAAATTAAAGTGCTATTATCAGTACATACGTATGTACTTAAAACAAACAAACTTGAAAATAATTTTCAGACATCATGACCACCTCTAAATGCTTCAATGTGTCACCTAAGAATCAAGATCATTTTCTACTTAATTAACATTCTATTACTTAACATAATATTAATAATAATTCCATATCATCTAATATGGAGCTCATATTGAAATTTTTCAGGCATTCATAAAAAGGGCTGCTTTATGACGCAGTTCACTAAGGTTGAGGTGGTAAAGGCTGAGATTTCCTCAGATTTTTGTCATTTTTGCTTGAATCAAAGGCATTGAAAGTTCCTAAAAGAACCTAGACTGTTTATTTTATTTTATTTTTTTTATTTCAGTATATTATGGGGGTACAAATTTTTAGGTTACATATATTGCCCTTATCCCCCCCTTCCCCCACCAAGTCAGAGCTTCAAGTGTGTCCATCCCCCAGACGGTGTTCATCACACTCATTATATATATTTTTACCCATACCCTCCTCCCGCTAGACTATTTAATAACTATGAATTTTTCCCTCCTCCAATAGCTCAGATGAATACTAAAGTTACATGAACATTCCTGCATCTTATCTCGGGGAAATAAAACATATCCCAAAATAAATAAAATAAGGGTTCATCAGGAGACCCAGTTTAGTAGACAATGGTATAGAAACGGCTAATCCTGTAGCCTGCAGATAAAATAAGCGGATAGATAGCAATGTAGATATAGATTAATCAGCAGTCTGTATTTTATAATTAGCAGTAGCAAATTTTAAATACTTTCATCAAATGAAATGGGGAGTGGGGAAGAAGAATGGATGCTGGAATGTGTAGGGGAAGGGCTAGATTCAAAACAAGCTTAATCCATGTTCAAACAATAGCATGAAGTATTTTGTCTCATTTCTTCTTACCTGTCCATCTTCCATCCCGGCTTTGCTTGACCTGTGCTGGATGTACTTCCCTTCAGGCTCTCCCGACTGGGTGGCCACTGGCAGTCCAGCGTTACATTCTCACCACTTCAACGAATGAGGGGAATGAGAAAGAAAGGATTCTTTTAATCATCAGCAAAAAATCCCATAACTACATCACCTACATCATTAGTTCCGGTCTGGCTACATTTCCATTTCTGAACTAATCACTCTGTGGTTATGAAGGAGGGAAAAGGCAGAGCACTACAATGCTTTAAGTTAGTCAAGTACTCCTAAAGCTAGAGGTGAATTCAGCATCACCACAAATAAATCAAATGGATTGTTATTAAGAGAAGATTTCTTTTCCAATGGAAAAATCAAGATGTTAACAAAAGGTTGCATAGGTTTCTGGAAGCTTCCAAAATAGGTGCCCATTCTACAACTGAAGGCAGGTTTAACTCTAGATTATCAGTTCTTACTACAGAAACACCAGCACTGCTCTTATAATTCCAGCCAAATCTTCATCATCAACTACTTAATAAATAAACTCTACATTGCTTTCTAGTGTGCTTTCAAATACTTTAAAACACTTAAGTAAATATTATGATCTTCATATTTCAGATGAGGAAACTGAAGCAGATCTGGGGTGTGTGTATGCCCACAGGGTAAGAAAAGTGAAGGGTACATAAAGTACACAAAGCCATGTCTACCTTAGCTAATGACCTTGCTATTTAAAGATATCATCCTGTATTCTCTTGACTTAAGTCATGAGATAGATATTCCATTTCCTATAAGAATAAGAAAGGCAATATAAATTCATGGAATGAGTAGGGTAGAGATGAGCAGTCACAAGTGTGCATATCTTATCCAAAGAGGACAGCTTCTATCCAGTGGCAAATAGTTGTTGCCATGCAAAAGTGCAGGCCATATGTACCAGATCTTATATTTTTTAAAAAGACTGTAAATATCTGAATACTGTGTGAAATTTCCTCAAATTTAAATCTTAGAATCTAATTTATTGAAAAAAAAAAAACCTGTGTCAATCACACAAAATATTTCTCATACCATCCATACATGGCCTGCTATTTGGGATAGCTCAATGGCCTGGCTCCCACTCAATGTCAACACTGCAGAATTAAGTATGTTTACTCCACCTTTTTCAAACTACTGTTCCCAGAATGAATAAATTCACAGGAGCACTGTGCGATTTGTTAGACAAATGAGCTGCCTGCTTTAATCTTGTTCTTAGCTCATTTTACTTTGCAGTCCACTTTCTTTGCTGCATTTTTACTATATCTCCAAAACTTGTGAAAGAAAGTGGAGTAAGAGATAGTATAGAAAAAAATAGAAGGATTCTGTTTAGCTAACATGGAGATAAAGGGAAGGTGATAATTTGAGAAATGTTTCAGAGATAGAATTGAAAGCATTTAAGTCCTTTGGGTAGTTAAGGGAATGGAATAGTAGGGATTCTCCTGACTTTTACTTCATGAAAATATTAAGGTCAAGAGGGATTGTTCAAATCCCTGATTGATGACAGAGATAATCCTAAAACAACCCAAATGTTGTTGTGATTTCCAGCTGTCAGTTGTTTATCTCTTTCACACCCCAAAGAGGTTCTTTCTCTCTCTCCCTCTGTCTCTCTGTGTGTTACACAGTGAAGTGATAAAATGTTAGAGACATGCTATTTATTTTTGTGCATGATCACATGAACATATTAAAATGAGGAAGGAGAATGGGTGTTGGACATTCAAAAATAAGTAAAACAAAATAAAAAATATGCATTTCATTATTCTTTCAGTTATCAAACTTCTTATTCTTCTAAACTTTCAAAATGTACTTTGAAGAAAGATCTGAATGTGTTTATCTATGTACCTACCTTAAAAAAGTCTGTACTATTTTATCAATAACATAGTTTTTATTTCTTTTATTTCAACAGACAGGTTTTGCTTACCACTTTGTTCCAATTCCCCTACATTTTCTCCCTTCTATAACTATTTTGGTCATATTAGCTTTTTTGTTGTTGTTGTTCCTTGAATATGCCAAGTTCTTTTTCGCTTGGTCTTTTTACTACCTGAAATGCTCTTCCCCCAAATTTTCATAAGCCTGGCTATTTTTCCCCATTCAGCAACAGCTCAGATGTCCATTACTACTCAACCCGAAGTCAGTCCCCTCAGTCATTGACTCTATCTTATAATATCGCCATAAGACAATTATCTTACAAATGTGTTTATTGTTTTTGTTGTTTGCCTCTTCCACGAGATGGCAAGCTCCATTTGAAAAGTCCGGATCTGCCAATGTCACCACTGTAGCCCCAGGTCTAAAAGAGCAGTTGACACATCGGAGCTGCTAAGATCTTGGAGGGGCCACATCTTCATATCTTCTCCATGTGTGTTTCAGAAAAAGAGAGAAAAACAGAGAGAGAAAGAAAAAAAAAAGATTTGCAGATGAAGATTAAAGTATTATCTACATTACCGGCTGGAGGATAGTGTAAGAACCAAATGGGTCAGCTAACTAACACAAAAATTAGACTGGCTCTCTCTCCCTGTTTCAGACAGTATCAACTGGGTCAGGCCTGCTGCAGAAAAATATCTCCCTGGAGGATCAGATGAGAATTCCTGGCTTTCAATGAAAAAGGAAGGAGTATTTTCACACAACACCATAAAAAAAAGTGTTTCTGAATTTGGAACTTATTAGCGGTGTGTGAAGGCCACAGAAACTAATGGTGAGGGATGAAGGAAAGAGAGCATGCCCTGAAATTGCACCAGAGAAAATGGGACCAGTGTTTACATGCCAGGCAGCCATCAGCTTGGGCTCTAAGAGCGGGTTTTCTCTGTCCCTTGGCTGCTCATTTTCAGTGAGTCTCCATCGGTAAAAGAAGACAAATAAACCATTGGCGGAAACTAATCTATCCTCATTCAATTAAACTGTGAAGCAATTACGGTTTTTTTCCCCCTATGAGAATGCAATTAGTCCCCTTTGAAAATTTATCCCTGCTCCAGAAGAAAAGAAGAACCGCTCAAAATGTATGTTGAAAGCAAATATGTTTGGGAGAACGTCTCCTCACCCTTTCTTAACCTTCAGCGGTTTCAGTTTTCCCTTTTTAGGATCAGCTTCCCCTGGTTTGGTCTTCCGTGCCTCCCTAAGATCATTTTCTGCATGTCACTTTTTCTGGTAGTGACTTTTTCTCACCCAGGAAGCACCCAGGTTAAGATCTGACAATGTATAGAGGCAGCGTGATACGTTAGAAGGCACCCTGGACTTTGGAGGACAAAGTTTTGATTTCTGGTTCTTTGCTTTGTGACTCTGGGCAACCCAGTTTTCCTCTCTGGGGTTCAATGCCTTTATTTTTCAATTTGAATTTAAATTAGTAGTGGAACACTTAAAAAATGTTCCCATCAAACTCTTAAATAAAAAGCAATAAAAATATGCAACTTCTCTGCTTGAAGTAGAGGGGACGGTGGCAGAGAAGAACAAAAGCTAAGAAAATCCCCTTGTATAAAACCCTCACACTGTCTCCCAGACCCTTAGGTACACATGGAACAAGCCACTCAACTACACAATCTCTGATAGTCTTTCCATCTCTAAAACCTCGAATTCTTTTTAGAGGGGTGTGGTCTAAACTACTAGATAGATCTAAGTTTGAATTCAAGGATTGCGTGATCCTTGAATATTTATTTAACCTCTCTGTGAAGAGAGTTCTCTCTTTTGCAAAGTGAGGTCTAAACTACCAGATAGATCTAAGTTTGAATTAAAGGATCCGTGTGATCCTTGGATATTTATTTCACCTCTCTGTGAAGAGAGTTCTCTCTTTTGCAAAGTGAAGAATATAAAAATAAACTTCTCTGTGTTTGTTTTTAAAATAAACATTAGGATACTTTCTGAAATTTTCTTCTCTCAACAGTATCTTAGCATTCTTTCTGGAAAAGTATGTATAAATCTCCCTCATCTTTGTAACTGGTCCAAACCATTCCATAGCATAGATATGCCCTAACTTTCCCTTTGCCTTTCTATTGCAATTTAGGATGTTACCTTATTTATAAATTGCAGATAATGTTGCAATAAATATTCTTACATATACCTCCTTTCAGATGTGCAAATGAATACAAATGGAATTAGATATTTAATACACTCAGTTATAGTAGATAACACCCCATTGCTGTCCAAAGTTAAATTGCCAATTTTAAAATCCCAGCAATCTTAAATTCGATGACTCTTTGTTGTTATAACTCTACCAATATTTGAATTTATCATACTTTAAATTTGGGAAGTTTCAGAACTTTGGAAATTTTGTCTTATTGCTATATTTCTAAATGAGTGCAGAACCTAATATGTATCAAGTGCTTAAGCAATACTTATTAACCTTATCATATCTGTTAGTTTGCTAATAATACACATGACAATAATAAAGTATTATATAATTAGCATTTTTGACATATTAAGCAATTACTTAAAGTTAAGAACTTACGGTTATAGATAAATTAGCAGTTAATGCTAGTAATAGGGAAGTTTAGAAGCCAGATCTAATTTGCGATAAATTTAACATTGAAATAAGCGTTTATTTTGAATTTCTACAAATCTGAGTTTGGATCTCAGTTTTTCTTCCTTTTAGCCATGTTACCTTGGGAATTTTACTTTACCACATTATATATTAATTTCTGATTTGTAGAGTGGAGATTGCATAGCTTATTTTTCAGGACCATTCTATGATTCACATATAATAAATATAAGATGCCTACCTTGGCGCATAATAGTTACTAGGAGTTACTGTTTGAGCCTATACAACATCCAGCTCTGATGATATATGCTATAAGTGTTATATATGTATTTCATTGAATTCTCCCAAATGCTCCATGAGACAGATAACAATATAGTTTTTTATTTGTCAGAACTGGGAATCAAACTCAGATTTTTTTGACTTCTAGAATATGCAATTTAAAAGGAGTTATATCACTAAGAGTGAAATAATCATATTTTGATCCATCTTCCCCAGTAGTGTTGGAGAAGTCCAGACCTATGACCACTGTTTCATGACTTCCTTGGGAAACTTGGGCTCAAATTCTGATTGCAGGATGAATTTGAGGTCTGGAGTTTTGATAAGGACAGGCAAACTTTAGCATTTGTTTATCCATTGTTGGGGAAAAAAGACCTAGAAGGATTTCCAAGTTGAAAGATGGGGTAGATCAATGACAGTATAATTTGCTCAATTATTTATAATACCACAAATAAGACACTGACCATCTGGCATTTGGCAAGGGAAATAATGCATTCACATGACTCTTGGGAAATGCTAGACGTTTGAAGAACATTTCAAAACATGAAGCCAATATTCTGCATAGACAAAAGGATATACTTGCTAACTTACTTTCTCACCTTTGCTCCTACCAGCATCTGACATCACCTGCCTCACTACTTAAAATGTTGCAGTCACTTTCCAAGTGGTCTTCATGATGGCACTAGTTATTTTACAAAGGGTATTAAAGCAACACAAGCAAAAGCAAACCCAAAATTGTCCAAGGCAAACAAACATGCCTCTAGTGCTGTGACTGACCTTTCATGACCACTGGATTCTTCACGTTTTCCAAATTGCATTTACCTACAGATCCTCTAGGCCTTATTTCACTTCTCTTTAGACACCTAGGATGTCCATGACCATGGCTGCTAGTCACTGCCTGTCCCTCACGGTGACTTTCTGGATCCTGTTAGTGTCTCATTCCAGCATCCCTTGGCCTCTGACAGTGAACCTGATTTCTGCCCCTGGCAAACCCATCTCTCTAGTGGGAGTCCTCTGGCCTCTGATCTTTTTAAACTATATGATTCTCAAGTCACCTTAAATATTCTTCATGGCTTATCTTTCTCTCTCTGATGGACCTACTTTACTACTTATTATTTTATTACATTCATACCCAGATTAAGCATTAAAAATCTTATAATCAACTGCTTTTGGCTTATACCACATCCCATTATTTCCAATTTTTCCAAAATTACTTTGCCTCCTCCTTTCCTTCCATTTCACTTTGTACACCATTCCCTAGGATTTGGTTATCCTATGACTGGATTACCACCACAGCCTCTCAACAAACTTTTGTCTTCTCCTTTTGTAGAATATTCCAAACTTCCGATTGAAATTCCTAATATATACCTTCAGATGCATATTGTGAAAAAGCTAAAATACCCTGGTGACTGCAGGAAACAATTCCATTAACTTTCAAGGCTCTTTATGCTAGGGTTTAATTAACCACATTTGTTATCATATAAATCTTCCAAACCAGTTAAGATTTCCTGTCTCCACTTCCAAAGTGTTATTTTTTTTAATCTCCATTTTTACAAGCCCATAACACACCCTCATATTAAATTTAAAAGGAAGCAGCCTACAAGTTATGCATTGAGGAAAGCAAGGGAAGAAAATACATAGTTATTTTACAAAGTGCTTATCTTGGGAAAAATGAGATTACAGGTATAATTCCATCCCTTTTTTCTACTTTACTGCTCACACAGTCTTTA
>CAUYRT010055035.1:0-45320 GCA_963574885.1 Lepilemur ruficaudatus
CTTCTGCCTCAGCCTCCCGAGTAGCTGGGACTACAGGCATGCGCCACCATGCCCGGCTAATTTTTTCTATATACATTTTTAGTTGTCCAGCTAATTTCTTTCTATTTTTAATAGAGACGGGATCTCACTCTTGCTCAGGCTGGTTTCGAACGCCTGACCTTGAGTGATCCACCCGTCTCGGCCTCCCAGAGTGTTAGGATTACAGGTGTGAGCCACCGCGCCCGGCCTTGCATATTCATTTTTAATAAAACATTTTACTGATGATCAAAATAAGAGCTGATATTTATTGACTGCTTATTATGTGCCAGGCTCTCTGCCCGGCACATTACTTGGAGTATCACATTTAATCTTCATGACAACCCTAGGAGGTGAGTTCTATTGTTGTATTTACTTTATAGACAAGGAGACCATGGCACAGTGCGGCCAGGATCACATAGCTAGTAAGAGGCGAGGTTGTGATTTTAATCTGGGTTACATGACTCTAGAAGCCAAGCTTTTACAGCCTGTGACTGTCTGATTTGAAGTTTATTTTGTGTTGTGATCTAAAGTTTCTATTTTGTGGTTTCTTTTTAATTAGCTGTAACTTTTAGGAGAATTCTAGTCCTGGAAGGTAAAGTTAACAGAGTCTGTTTGTTTTCCTGATTAACTTTCTGATTTTAATGTTGGTGTTAAATGGGTAATGTAACTTCATATTTTGTGTTCCTCATAATTTATTTTGGAAAATGACATATCCCAAGAGTTACCTGAAAGAGTTTTACAATAGTAAGAAACTCTCTCTCTCTCTTTTTGGATTTAGAATCACCATTTCATAATTCACTTAAGAAAATATGATTATAGAAAATTAAAACATTCAATTGTTTTGTTTGCCTTACCTTTGAATAAAGCCTTTCCTTGGACTAGCTCAAGAGTCTGATATTTCATCTAACAGCAAAGGAGATGCTCCAGACTTGGAAGTGTTATGGTGCAATGTGAGTCAGATAGGCCTGAGTTAATCTTGGATTCACCAAGTTTTGGTTTCGTAATCTTGGGTAACTATTTAAATTCTCTTAATCCTAGCAGATTATCATTGGTGAAATGAGAAAAAACAATGCCAACCATACAGTGTTATTATGAGAACTAAAATGAGTAGCATATGTATTTAACACTTACAAATATTACTTTCCTTCCTCCTCCATTTGGCTGTATTTATAGTAGATATGGTAAAAAAGATTCTTCATTCTCCCTGAGAAAGGCTTTGGAAGGACTGTCGTCACAGGCTGGGGCTTTATTGGGAAAAATGGGCCTTATTCTGAGCCTCTGCTCAAGTTTTAGAGTTTGTATTGTTAGGAAACACTTTAACCAGCCCTGCCTGGCCTGCAGCTCTGAACACAGGGAAACTCACTATTCCTGCCAGGGCTTTGCTTGACAGTTGGACATCAAGAGAACCCTTGAAATAGAAGGAAAAGGTCCAGTTTCAGTTTTAGAATTTTCTAGCTATCTTTCATGGATTGTCAGATCTCATTTGAACAAATATCTCAACCCACTGCTGGACATCAACATGTGTCATCTTGCCCCTTTAAGACTTTGTAACCCACAACCCCAAGACAGGCCATTTCCTCCTTAGGCCATGGAGATCTGGCCCATTCAAATACCCTCTAGCTTCTTACTGGTATGTAATAAATATTAATAATCATTCAATCAATCAGTCTGCCACCTTTCATAAGCACTAAATGTTTTTCACAGTATAAAAACACAGTTGACATTTTATCAAAATTCAAGACTTTTTGAGGTCATTTTTATCTTTGATCTATCTGAGTATAAATCTATAGAAACATATGCATATCAGTACTCTCTTGAAAGGGACTGTTAATGTAACAAAAATGTTTATTCTGCCTCTTGACATTTTTTTCTGCCTTTGCTGTCTTTTTATAATCTTTTGCTGTCTACGTGTAATGCTATCATTGTCTTTAGAAGCATTCAACATGCAGCATGACTACAAGATTAAGCATCTTTAAAAATATCATCTTAGTGAATTTGAAAAATTGGCCATCGCTGAATAATGCATCAGGATAATTGTGCCTTTGCTTCTAACCCAAAGGTTTGCCTATTCTACCAAAGTCTGTATATACAGAAACACCTCGTATTTATTCAGAACATTTGCTTTCCTTCTGGGGTTGCCAGATTTAGCAAGTCAAAATACCTGGTGCTGATGGTGCTGAGTTAAATTAGAGTTTCAGGCAAACTATGTATAATTTTTAGTATAAGTATGTCTCTTACAATATTTGGGACAGACTTATACTAAACCAGCATTTATGACTTATCTGGCATTCAGTCTAATTGGACTTCTGTATTTTATCTGGCAATTCTCTTTCTTCCATCCCTTTAGTTAATAACAAACTCAATGTTGCTTCTCTCAGCTCTTGTGGGATTCAATAACATGCCATTGGGTGGTGGTGGGAGGCATAAACACTTGGAGGGCTTAGGTTGAGGACTAAGTCAGAAGAGATGATTTGGTAGTCTGGAGGGGGCTGAGAATATCAAACAGCTATCCAGCCACAGATTGTAATTCACTTTTCTGATTTACTTCACTCATTTCTCTTAAAAGCTAAAGTGAAAATAACAATTAAAATAGTATAGAAAGGCAGACTGCCTATGGATATGTGTTATTCATTATTTATTCTTTCATTCATTCAACAAATATTTATGGAAGGCCCACTATGTGTCCGGCACTATGTGACAGTTATAATAATATTTTTATATTTACGTTATTCTTATCTTCAGATTCAAAGGTGTTTTGTGTACCTGGATGTTGATGGTAATTGAAAAACAATGGCTGTAGATGCCCAAGTCATGCGTCTTGCCTTCTGATCAAACAGCAATGATGCACATCATCTGTACTCCTGACAACTAATAATGTATATTTTATTAGAAGGTGCTCAGTTTTGCCCTTAAAAAATAGCTGCATACTTAGGAGATTATGTTATGTCAATACCTATATTTTTATACCTATATCTATAGCTACATTTTTGAAAGGCCCCTGCTTCCCCACAGCACTAAGTTAAATTATGATTCATCCTATATTTTTAGAAACAGGAAGGTCAAAATATTGTTCAGGTATATTGCTTCATCTGTCAGACATCAAAATGACTACTATCAATTGCCCTTCTTAATTTTTAAGTCATTTTTACTCGTTTTGAGGTTATGGAGAATCTTACATGTGCTTGATTGGATTCAGTCTAACAGGCTGTGCAGCTTTTACTATGCCTTGTAATTTTTTTCATTACAATAAAAAGCCTTTTAAATCACTGCTACTTAGAATTATATTGAAAATACTTGTGATACTTTTATATACAGTGAGTTTAATGCCAGGATGTGAAAGCAAATTGATTGTAGGCAATTCTGTGCTTGAGCACCCCAGAGTAAAAAGAATTACACTAGTAACCCTGGGGACCTCCTGCTCTCAGAAAGGCTGTCTGTGCACTCAGACATCCCCTGGCAGGTGAAAGAAAAAGGGACTGCTTAATTCTTATCTGAAATTACATAAACACATTTTAATTCAGAGAAATAATTTTTGAAGGGGGAAAAAGCACCTCAAGAGACACTTATGTTTAATGTTTTTAATTTAGTAAAATACTCTGCCAGGAGAGTATGTCATCTTTGCAATAAGCATTTGAGCATCTTCTAAGAGTGGCTTAAAGGTAGACAACATGCCATCTGAAGGGTGTGTGGCTGTGAAGGGCTTGGCTGGATCAGCAGATAAAACCCTCATGGACTTTTTACCTTTGACACCCTGGTCAGAGTAAGAAGTACTTGGGGCTTTTAACAGGAGTCTCTAATGACACATACCTCGATCAGCTTGAAGAGCAGCTGACATGTTTTAGGAGTGACCTTAGACTGTCATGCAAGCATTAGAGAGAATGAATTAATATTTTTTGGGAGGGGCCCTTGGTAGGGATTATGATCCCTGAAGAGTCACTCTTGAATCTTCTTTCCTGAATCTTCAAGGTGAAATGTTCAGGGAGCCAAAGGGTTATTGGCTTTTCAGTGGATGCGAAGAGCAGATGTGTCAGGTCTGATTTTAGCAGGCAGACTAGCTGCACGCACTTGTGCTCTTCCCTCTCCACACTAAATTTGTCTGGGGCAGGTATTGGGGGAGGGGACCAAGAGTGGGGAATAATAAGGCTAAAGCATGTCTGCTGATATGGGCCATCAATATTTGGAGGGGCCAAAAGGGCAAATTTCTATAGATCAGTGGGCCTGGATACAATACGGTTGTAAATGGAAATCAGACCTCTCATATGTAAGCACATATCTATCAAGGATATGGCCTTGAACAGCTTCTAGACGGAACCTCGTAACACAGTAGACACAGCCACTTATTGGGACCAAGGCCTCTTACCACAAGTTCCCTTGCAGAGGATGCTTCACCCAAGACCTCACCTTGGCTTCTCATACTTGCCCTGGCACAGCTCTGCCGTATTTACAGAGGCAGGACCTGCAGAGGGTATAATTGCACACTCCAGATCCTGTGGCTTACCTTCTAATCCCAGCTCTGTCACTTTTTAGCTGTGCAACTTTAGGCAAATTATATAAACCTTCTGTGCTCAGTTTCTTTATCTGTACCATGGGAAGGATTGAGTTACTACAGTGAAGTCCTTGGTTACCATCATCACATGCATCTTCCCTTGTTGGATATGAGACTTGAATGCTCAGGCTGCGTGTTATTTTCGTAGTTATATGTACTCAGGAAATAAAAGTGTATGAACATAGGTAGGCAATGAGAGCATTTTCAGGTGCATTTATCAGAATGATTGCCCCTGACCACAGTGAAGTTTTGACCAATAACAGAGGCATTTGTAAAATTTCATGTGTAAATGTTGGATAAAGGTGGGTCCTCAGCGTCCAATGTCATCCTTTGATAGATAACTACAGCCCAGGGATGTAGGTCCTGAGCCAGATATCGGCAGTGCCAGGGCTAATTTCCGTGTCCCTGTCATCTAATGCAGTGCCCATTCCATGACACCATACTAACTTTGAGCCTTTGTTACAAAACAGATTCAGTCCAATCATTATTAGGAAGCCATTTTTACCATTTTTCACTTGAAAAATGTCTCCTCGTATAAGTTTCCTGATCTCATTCTCCAGATTATCTGCTTATGTACCCTGAAAACTCTCTCCCCAAATGATGGGGTGCAGTGCTTGCCAATACTCAGTTCTCTCCAAATGATAATGCCAGTCTCACACCACTGGTTAGTTACAATAGGCCTTGCCAGCCTTTCTAAAAGAGGATTTCTAAAATGTTTTACTTGTGGACTAAAGTTAACATTTTTATCTTTCACTCTCAACATAAATTCTATTCTTCCAGCAAGCAGGGATTGTCAGTTTGCCTCAAACACACCTTGTGATAGCTTTGTTTATGCTATATCTCTTACCTGGAATGGCTTTCTGCTACTACCCATTTTATAAGATTCCATTCAGTGTTACCTCTCCCATGAAGCCTTTATTAAATATTCCAGCTCTTAGTTGAATCAGGCAAGGGTTAATGCCATACTCTGTTTTGATAAACTGGAGCCAGTAAATATCCATGATATTTCACTATCCTTTTATGAATATTGCTCAACCTAGACCTCTGCTCTTTTAGGCCAGAGCTGAGTATGCTTCTACATGCAGTCTTACCATCTGCACTGTGGACTAATGCAACTTCTTGTTGTCTTGTCTTCCTGAGAATGCATTATATAGATTGCAGTTCATTTAGAATGCAGCTGCCAGGGTCGTGACTCACACAGAGATTAATCATTACGCCTGGGTTAGCTTCATTACTTTGACTACCCATTACATCTTGCTGAGATTTAAAATGTTGCTTTTAACTTACAAGGCCTACACTAGCACCCACTTACCTCCAAGACATGCATTTATGCTGTTTTCTTTGGTATTATCAGGTCACTGGAAATTGCTGGTATTTCCCATAAGCTTTGACTTCAAAAATTAAGTCACGCTGAAGCTTTCTGACATCAGATTGAGTAACATGTCTAGAAAACAAAGTATACTGTGTGTTTTATTATAAACCATATAAAAATTTATAGGGCATATATAAAAATTTTATAAAACATTTTAGTAAAAGAACCAAGATTTCTTTGACTTTCCTTTAATGTAATAACGTCATCACAAAAACATTAAAGATTGTCCTGCAATTGCAGAGTTAGAAACTAATTAAGCTATTGCCACACTGGTGCAAGCCATCTGAATTGTCTGTGGTATTATTTAGTTCTTTTCATCATGTGATTCAGCCCAACCTTGAAAAAAGAAAAGGATTCTGAAAAGAAATGTTGTTATTGCTCCTAGTACACAGTTAGCTTAAGTGGAAAAATTAAGGAATTAGACATTTTTCCACTAAAAATTGCTATATAACTTCAGCTAATAGAAGTTAGTAAGAACTATGAATAGAGATGGACTATAAATTTCCCCAAATCTATATTTATGTGAGGTCTTCCTAGAAACAAACAAACAAACAAAAACCCCGTGTTAATTTAATAAAATTTTTGAAGGATAATTTTTATTTTATTTTATTTTATTTTATTTTTTTGAAGGATAATTTTTAAAGTGTGATTGACATTCTTCTCCAATTGTATTTCCCAAAGATTAAATTTTAAGGAATTAGAATTAAATCTTAAAATATACCTGACACATGTTTGGATGTGAAGGGAAAATGGAAAATTAAAAATGTTATGAATGGTTATATTTATGAGCAAAAGTCCTATATTAGATTTCAATTTTGTATGAAATTTTGAAGACCTCCCCCCCCCCCTTTCTTCTAGTGAGAATTTAAAGCCTACTTTTGGTTCTTGGTGCAAGTAATGAGGCTGAACTTGTTATTGAGTAATCTCAAAATTTTGGTGTGGTGTTTGTAAAACATGACTCACAAATACTCTGTAAATATAGAATTACCAATAATGACAGCAAAACCATAGAAAAGATTTATTTTATGCCAGGTATCATTTTAAACCCTTTGAATATAGTAACTTGTTTTATCCTCACCATACTTCTATGAGGTTGGTATTTTTGTTATCCTTATCGTACAGAGGAAGAAACTCAGGCCCAGAGAGGTTAAGGAACTTGTCCGGTTACATAGTAAGTGCTGGCAGCAGGATTCAAAGCCAGCTGGTCTGGTTCTGAATTCGTGTTTATAACCACTGTAATATACTACTTCTTGGAGTCAATGTAGAGAGGCATACGTGGTCACACCAAAGATTGCCCAAGATTTTTATTATCAAAACTGAAATCTGAAGACAAGGAGCATTAGAGATGATGGATTTGATGATTTAATGATTGGGATCCTGAGTTCGAATATATTCTATTGAGAATCAAGGTCCATCCTATGGTCTCGAATAAATTTGTGATAGTAGGAGTATGCTAAGTGACTTAGTTTGGTGAGTCATGGAGGGCTTTCAGAGCACAAGCCAGGTACATATTTAGAAGACAGTCTGAAAACATTCCTGCCATCCTCTCATATGTCCCTCATCCCTGGATCTAAACATTTGTATCAAAGAATAGAATAATTGTTTGAACTTGAACACATGTAAAATTAGAGAACCAGAAAAATTTGCCTTAGTCAACCCCCCAAAAGAAGCAGAGACATTGAAAGAAAAAGCATGCAAATTCTTTTTTTTTTTTTTTTTGAGACAGAGTCTTGCTTGGTCACCCTGGCTACAGTGTTGTGGCATCATCATAGCTCACAGCAACCTCAAACTCCTGGGCTCAAGCCATCTTCTTGCCTCAGCCTCCTGAGTAGCTGAGACTACAGGTGTGCACCACCATGCCTGGCTAATTTTTCTATTTTTTGTAGACACGGGGTCTTGCTCTTGCTCAGGCAAGAGCCTGGTCTTGAACTCCTGGCCTCCAGCTATCCTCCTGCCTTGATCTCCCAAAGTGCTAGGATTATAGGTGTGAGCCACCACACCTGGCCTAAAAGCATGCAATTCTTATTCTAGCTCTGGAATCAACATGTTTCACAGACTCAATAGTATTAGACACTCTTTATAGTTTCTTGGGAACATAAAACAAAACATACACACCAGCGCCTTAAAATCTACAAAAGAATCATTCAACAATGTTTAATGGTTATTAAGAAAACCAATACATTGCTCTAGTAGTGTGAAATATTCTCCTGTGTTGTTCTTTTCTGTACCATTGGGTTGTAATTTCCTTGTGACCAAGGACATTTTGTTTTTTATTTACTCACCATGACTTAATAGAGCTTTTCATTCAGGAGACCTTCAATGTGTGTTGGTATAGTAAATATAAAAACTGGAATTTGGTCCAGTTTACCCAGCACGCATGAGGTGCTTACTGAGTAACAGGAGCTGTGCTGGGCACAGGGACACGTAATGACTTAGATACGGGCCCTGCCCTTGAGGGGCTTAGTCTGTTGAGTTCCTTGTAAAGCACTGACCTGCCAGGATCGTTGGTTTAGGGTCTGCCAGTCATCAAATAGATATCCTCTCTAGTGTCATATTTTTGCTAGAATCACAGTTTGTGTGTCTCAACCATCAACCACTAAATCCTATGAATTCGTAAAAACATCTGTCACCCTTCATGTGGGGACTTGACAAGTGCCATTTTGAAAACAAACAAGCAAACAACATTCTCCTTAAAAAATATAAAACCAAACAATAGGACATTACATCTCAGGATAATTTTTGATATCCACTTATAAAAATTGTCATTAAAATGAATTCTTAGTATTAATCTTTCTTCCCAGAGAAAGGGAAAAGACCTTACAAAAACATGCTACAATTTTGCTGACATACTGGCTGGGTCATTTGCATTATTTTGCCAAATGGAAACACAGCTAAGAACTCTTATCCCTACTTTCTATGTTCTTGGTTTGCATCTCAAATGGAACACTATTTAGTGTTTGTCATTAGAGTGATTGTGCTTAGGGTAGATTTGAAAACATTACATTTATATCTCAGCTTTGGAGCTTTCCAATAAATCATAGATCAGCACCATGGAATTGAAGGCAGATTAAACAAGTTAATTAGGCAAAAGAATGTCAACTTGGACCTCTTTTCCAATGTGGATAAATAGAGCTTAAAGAAAGAGGGAAGAAATAATCATTTCCTAGTAAGTTATTTTAGGAGAGAGATATGTGACTCAAGGCTAAATAGTGACACAAAATACAGTCTCTTATACAGAAATGGTTAGAAAATTTTCTGAGATTTGTAGCCAAGATACAAGAAACGAAATAATTACAAACAAGGCAGGGATTTTATAGAACAAAACAGCAAATTAAAATGCTTAAGTTGCTTATTAAACCAAATGATAATCCAGTATTCTAGTAGTCACTTTTTCTTTTGCATTAAAATTTGCATTATTCAGATTTATGCAATAGAAATGAGTTGAACAATTCTAATTTGGAAGTAATAGGCTAAAATGTATGGGAATAGAAAGGTTACTAAGAAGAGCCCTAAAATTTGCATATATTCTGAGAGTAGCAGTGACATAAACGCAAGTAACTATCATATGCAATTATGATATTACATTAAAGAATACAATTAGCTACATTTGAAGAATGAGTAAAATATTGAGAAGGGGAAATGGTGAAGGTGTTTCATGAGCAAGGTAACAGTTAACCAAGATCTTTAAAATCCTAAAGATTCTGCAGAGATTCTCAACAGAGTTGAGAAGACATGCCATTCTAAGTAGGACGAAGAGAGAGCAAAGACATGGAAGTTCTGGGTATGGTGTTTTGGGTATGAAGTGCCATCTTTCAGAAAAAAAGCAGCTAATTTTGATGAAAGATATTTATTCAGAATTTTAAAAATCAATGTAAGAATTAATGGTTGCACAATGAGTTTAGAAGGGAAAGAAGACATGGTACTTTATACTCAGAAACATACTTCAGTTAGAGATTTGAAACTTAGGCCATTAATAACTTTTTTTTAAAGAAGTGCTAGAATTGTATACTGAAAACTATAAAACATTGTTGAAAGAATTCAAAGAAGGCCTAAATAAATGGGAAGACATACCTGCTTATGGTTTGTAAAACAGTGTTATTAAGATGTCAGTACTCCCTAAATTGATCCACAGATTCAATTCCTATCAAAGTCCCAGTCAGCTTTCTAGAAGAAATTGAACCTAAAATTCACATGGTAATGTAAGAGATCCATGACAGTCAAGGTTATCTTGAACAAAAAAACCAAAAAAACAAACCAAAGTTGGAGGATAGAAAGTAAATTAGCGGTTTTCAGGTGCTGGGAGGAGGGAAGAAAGGGGAGTGACTGCTAATAGCTATAGGTTTCTTTTTGGGATTATAAAATGTTCTGGAGTTAGTGATTATATGGTTGCACAACTTCGTGAATATGGAGTAAGACCATTAAATTGTATATTTTAAAAGGGTGAATTGTATAGTACGTGAATTATGTCTTAAAAGAAGCAAAAACAACAACAACAACAACAAGAGAATAAAAGCTTATGAAGCAATTAACTAACTGCTCAGCCTGAGTCTGTGGGGAATGGAAGTTTAGACAAGAGAAAGTTTCTTGTGTACTAAAGGGGCTAGAAAGTTGAGAAAGATAGATAAAATAGCCTTGACTGCAACAAGTTGTATGTTGGGGGAAAAAAATAGAAAATCAGTTTGGAAATGAAATTGTGCTTAAGTTACTCAGGGGCCTTAACAATGAAACAGAAAAATGTTATAAAAGATTACACATGGAGAAAGAGGGAATTAACCATTGTAGATTTAAGATGCTGAAAGTGGAAGAAGAAGAAAGTCACAAGAAAAGACAGAGATGAAAATAGAATTAAAATACAAAAGCAGCTATACTCCTTCAACTGGGTACACTGTACTGAGTGTTTGGGGTCCCCAAAAATTCATGTGTTGAAATCCTAATCCCCAATGTGATGGCATTAGGAGGTGGGGTTTTTGAGACATGATTAGGTTAAGAGCGTTGAATCTTCATGAATGAGATTAAGTCCCCTATAAAAGGGACACCAGAAAGCTCTCTCGCTCTTTTCCCGCTACATGAGGATACAGCAAGAAAGTGAGCCCTTATGCCAAATCTTCGGGCTCCTTGCTCTTGGACTTCCCAACCTCCAGAACTGTGAGAAATAAATGTTTGTTGTTAAAGGCACCCTGCCTATGGTATTCTATTATAGCAGCTTGAATTGACTAAGACATTGGGACAAAACCAATTTAAAAATTCAAATATATTCTACAGTTTTATGTATAATGTATATAACTTGTGATATATATTATCCCATGTAATAATTATCATGTATTACACTAAATTCAGGCACATATTGATAATCAGCCCCTTAGTTTGAATTAAAAACCTAAATTCTATTCTCTGTCTATTCAAGAACTACTCAAAAACTTTTTAAAGAAAATGACAGGTGTTGAAGGTCACTGCAAATAAAAATGTTACATAAAATTCTTCAGTTTATTGATTTTTGGCATATTTAATGTTTCTCGTTACGATCTGGTGTACCTTTGTAATAAACAAAATGACTCTCTTTTATTAATACGTAACTTTGTATTTTAACTATACCACCCATTGAAGCTCACAAAAGGAAGATTTTATCTTGTTTATTAGCTGCCCTCTTGAGAGCCATCACAAATTTATTTGATGTTCAGTAGGTCTGCTGATTAAATGCTCTGATAGAGCAAAATGCTTCCAAATCCATCTCAATTTTATGAGGTGACTAAAATCTATGGGCAGAACCAAACTTGCAACTTTGATTTTGTAACCGAGAATGCAAGACCCACACCTATTCCTCCAGCTTTTTTGACCTGAATGAATCATGCAAGATTTTGGGTTTGAGTGTAATGTTGCAAATCTACAGCTATAAACGAGCTTCTGCAGTTCAGCAGACTTGTCTAGTCGAGTGATTTTTAATAGCTACCAACAGTCAAACTCAACAGGGCATGTAGAACTATCCACAGAGAGGGTGTGTTTGTCAATACTCAGGTATCCTATAAGTCACTTAGACACTGGCCTGATTAGTTGTCATGAGTAAAGTATGAATACAAGGGTGTGGGCATCCTTATTCACCTACTTTTCTGTATTTAGTTACCAGGGTTTGAGTATAATTTATACATTAAGGAAGAAGTGATAAATTGTTTACCATAGGTATACAGTTCCCAGAGTGATTCATAGTAAGGTATTTGGAGTGGAATTGCCATACTTTTAAAGTAAAATATCAAACGTTCAGTAACTTTCCACCCATTCTTTATTCTTTCAAAGAACACTTACTGAACTTCTGTCGGATATAAAGTACTATATTGGGCACTTCGGGCATATTGTAAAAGGCACAGTCGTCTTCCCAGTATTGCAGGAAGAAGTGCATTAAAAAATGCAGAGAACAATTCTGTACATAGTGATAATTTCAGACTAAAGATGTAACTGATCTTGGTGGTGGGAGTATATGTATTTTTTCTGTACCTTTAACATTTTCAGTACTTTAAAAATTTTCTATGAGTATTTATTACTTCTGTAATCAAAATAACAGAATAGCAGAAAAACAAAATGTTTAAAAAATCTGCCCTTGAGAGCGGAGGTGAACGAATAAATGGAGCAAGGTCCCTGAGGAGGCCTGAAGGATGGTTGTAGACAGAAGGGAAGATGGATGGTAGGAAGGGATTTTATAGTCTCTGGCAGAGCTGAAAGTGACCTACCTTCCTGACAAGCAAACACTTGTTGCCAGTCTCTAGCCTTCTTCTTGCCTCGTCCCGCTCTTCTGACATATCCTCCAAATGTCTGTAGTCTGCTTCTCTTTTCTCCTGCCTGTTGATTCCAGAAGCTTCCATCATGGCTACCCTCTAAATCTTCAAATGGTGAATGAAATTTGTTCTTCCTATTCTGACATTGAAAATGCTCTACCCTCAAATTTTAATGTTTATTAAAAACCTTCATTAACCTTTCTGCCACAGAGGCCTACTCTCTATCCTCTAATGAACCTCTATCATTTCTACTTTCAGCCTTATTTTTTAACCTTTTTTCCTCTCTTTTTGATTAAATAACTCCTATATATCCTTCAAGGCTCAGTTCAATGGTTCAATTCACAATGCTCCCACAACAGAGGTCAGTTCATTATCTTTTACTTCGCTACTATTTTGACATACATTGTACAAGTTTTGACTTGAAATTCACTTAACATTTGTGTTATTGAGTGTGTCTGTATATACACATACACATATATACAGATATGACTGTATTGCATCTCAATGAGATTTTAGGCTTCTTGAGGGTGGGAACCACATATCATGCCTGTTTCTATCCCAAAAACCTTAACATGACACTTTGTCCATTACTGGTACTTGATAATAATAATAGTGAATGCTTGTGTAGCACTTGCTATGTACAAGGGGCTGTCCTACATACCTTATATGTATATTTAATTTATTTATGCCCAACAGTACTTCTACAAGGCAGGAACTATTATTATTCATATTTGGTGGACAAGAAAACTAAGGCACCAGATTTGCCCTGTTTAGTATAGTAGACATTTGCCATATGTGGTTATTTTAATGGACATTCATCACAATAAAAAATTAAACATTTTATTTCTCAATAATATTAGCCACATATCAAGTGACCAATTGCCACATATGGCTAGGGACTACTATCTTGGACA
The DNA here is from genome assembly GCA_963574885.1 of Lepilemur ruficaudatus. NCBI lineage: Eukaryota > Metazoa > Chordata > Mammalia > Primates > Lepilemuridae > Lepilemur > Lepilemur ruficaudatus. The sequence continues at coordinate 13,615 of CAUYRT010055035.1, forward strand.
GCACAGATTATAGAACATTTCTCTCATTGCAGAAAATTCTGTTGGCCAGTGCTGGCCAGCATGGTTAAATGACGTCCTCAGGGTCACACAGCTGGGTTAGTGTCAGGACTAGAAGTTTGAACCCAGACATCCTGGTTCCATGTTAAGATGCTTCAAAGATCCTCTGTGAGCACAGATGGATGAGCAAACACACACACATGTGCACACTGAGACACAAACATGCTCACCAAGAGCTGAGGAACAAAAGGACTTGAATAAGATATACGTGAAAGCAGACTTTCCACTGCCAGGTGGCAGTGCAGAAAAGGGACAATTGCTCTACCCATTCTCATGCCACCTGTCTTAGGTAGAAAAGCAGGAGGGTCTAAAGAAGAGCTCTCAGCAAGGTACACACAGATATCCAAGGCTAGGAGCTACTGGACACTCATTATGCCCATAGATGCATAACTTTTGATTTGTCCAGAATAGAGGCTCTTAATCTCTAGAGTCTAGCTTTTGGGGACTACAAAATAGCCACTGAAATGTGAGAGTTCAGTATATTTGTGCCTGTGCACTTTTTTCTTTATACAGAATCTGTAACTTTTATCAGACTCTCCAAGGGGTGTTTGACCCCCAAAAGTTTAAAATCCATTGATCTAGGGTCATAAATCAATTATATCAGTAGTCTGAAATTTGAGCCTGATTACTGCTTTTAAGATTTGAAATATTAAAGAATTCCCACACTTTTTTGATGATTATGTAAATCGGTACCAACTCTTCAGAGACCAACTCAGCAGAGTCTATCAAAATCTAAGGATATATTCTTTTGGGCAGTAATTCCCTTTATGAGTATCTGTCCTACAGAGATACCTAACCATGTATGTGTATACAAATATATATAGAACAGTGCAATGTATCCTTGTTTATACAAGTAATAAATGGGAAATAACCTTAATGTTCTCGAATAGAATAGTTAATGAAGTAAGGTAAGGAATTGTCAAATTTGGGACATTATGCCGCATTTATAAGGGATGAGACAAGCCAGGCACGGTGGCGTGCATCTGTAGTTCCAGCTACTTAGGATGCAGAGATAGGAGGATCGCTTGAGCCCAGAAGTTCAGGTTACAGTAAGCTACCATCATGCTACTATACTCCAGCCTGGGTGACAGAGTGAGACCCTGTCTCCACCCGGCAAAAGGAGGATGAGATAGATCCATTGTACTATGTGTAAAGATGTAAAGATCTTTAAACATATTAAATGAAAGGAAAATTTTTGAAAATGGGCAGTTTTAAAAAACTTAAAAATTATATGTACCTTATAATTATAAATGTATAGAACCAAGCTTGGAAGACTATTCTAAATCCTAAACTGTGAATCAGATAGGAGTGACCCTGGGTGCTGAGAGGTAGGAAGATGAGGGGAACTTTCACTTTTCAATCTATCTGCTTCTCTAGTTGTATTTTTACAAGCAGAATTCATTTATCTACCACTTACATAGTTCAAAGGTAAAATATTCTAACAAAACTTGTGCTGGACTGTAATACAGATCTTTAATTTATCAGGCAAATTGATGTTTCTTTCCTGTAACCTAAATTTTCCATATTTCTGGTGATAGTTAAAAGCTATGTGCATTTTTGATGTCAGTTCACCAGGGTCCACCAAAGTCATCTTCATAAAGTAATATTCTTAGATGACTGTTTCTTCCGTGGATCTTCGATCTCCAACATGGTGTCTAAAGATCCCCAAAGGTGAGGACGATGATGATGATGACTGCCATGATGAGAGCTAACAGTGACTGAACTCTAGCTATAACTCAGGCACTGGTCTAAGCGCTTTCTAGGTAGTAACTCATTTCATTCTTACAACCACCCCAGGAGGTAGGCACCACTATTATTCCCATGTTACCAATGAGGAAGCTGAAGTACAGAGAGGTTGAGTGAATTGCCAAGGCTGCACAGCTCCAGAGAGGCAGAGCTGGGATTCCCGCAGTCTGGCTCCAGAATCTGTACATCTCACACTGATGCTCTTGCGGCTCAAACCCGCCTTTCCAGTGTCATCGTTCACTTGGCTCCAGTTTTCCCACTCCCACACGCCGCGGCTGTGCCACACAGTGCTCTTCAGTATTTGTCAATCTCCCCTCGTTTCTGAGGGGCGTGGGTTTTTACACAATCCCGGGAGGCACAGCTTGGAACTGCCTGGAATGTAGAGGACCTGCCGTGTGGCTCTCTGCCCACATCGTAGCCTCCAATTTCCACTCCCTTTCAAGGCTTTCTCGTCTGTGATGTCTTTCTTGCTTTCCTCTGCCTGACCGCCTTCTTCCCACTCTGTTCCCAAGCCCCTTTGTCGCTTATCTTACAGCGTGAACACCCTGCTCTGTCTTTTAGAGGCTCATGGATATTCATGTCTGTCTTTCCCACTAGACTCCAAGGTCTCTGACGGGAAGGGTCACTTCTTGTTCACCCTGTACAGTTCTTACCTTAGGAACATATTTTTGAATCTATTAGAATTTGAAAAATTGTCAAGTAGTATACTTAATATTTAGATTATTAGAGTTAGATAATTAAAAGATTGCCCGAGCAGAGTTTTGTGTCAATATATAGGAACTTAGCATTTCCATTTTACTAAACAAGAGTGTTTGAAAGTTACCAGCAAGAGTTTCATGTGTCACACTTTGGAATAATAATAATGATTAATAAGGATGCTAATAATAGTAGTAATAGATGACATTTATTTAGCATTTAATCTGTACCAGTGTTTTAAGTTAACTATTTCACTTGATATTCGAATAAATGTTTGAGGTTGACACTACTAAATCTCCTTTTTACAGAAAACACTCAGGCTTAGATAGGCTCACAGAAGTAGTCAGGGTCCAGGTGAGAAACTGAAGTCCAGCAGTCCTGATTTCAAACCCAGGCTCCCCTCACCGATGCTGACTCCCAATACCTTGCAATGAGGCATCAGGCAGCCTTTTGTAACGGTTCTACACTGGGCTGGGTCTGAAATAAAAAGGGTTCTGATCCTGGCTCTTCAATTCATTATGTTAACTTAGGATTGTCCTTCAACTTCTTTAGGTCCCATTTGCCCAGCTTGCTGGGGTGGGGTGAAGTAGTGCACCAGTAAATATATATGAGATTTCCCCCACCCCCAGTTCCAGAGTCTGTGATTCTCAGAAGCCAAAGCTACTTCTTTGATGTTTACCAAATGTTACATATGGTGCATGTCAAGAGCTGTGAAAATTTTACTTAATCCACTGTGTTTATTTTCTCCAACATAAAGGTGAAATATTTTTACATTTTCCCAATGCATTTCTCAGTAATAACATAGCCAGTAAAAATATTTTTGTTCGTGTAGAGCAGTGCTATTATATCTTAGCCAAAGAAAGAGCACGCTCTTATATAACAGTGGAGGGTGAAAAAAGGCCTCATTTGTTATCAAGAAAGAGCTGCAAATATAGCAATTACTGTACTGTCCTTCCCCTAATTTGACTTAAATTAGTGACTTTAAGTTATCAGAGGATATGAAATATACAGTATGTGCACATAGGAGACAAAAATATTGCTTGCTAGTACCTACGTTTATGACATTAATCTATCTCTCAATGATCTAATATAAAATAAACCATTTGAAAGCAATTTCATTGAAATACTTTCAGAAATGTTGAAATGAAAATATTAATCTTTTGGAAGTGTCATTTTGGAATTCTTTTTTTTTTTTTTTTTTATCCCAGGAAGATGGGTTGGGGAATACTGAGAATAACAAAACAGTCAAGAAGATGCAAAACCAAGAAGTAAAGATGTCAGGCTCTAACAAAGAGAGCACCTGCCTTTTTCTCTTTCTCCTTTCCTCCGTCCCTCTCTTCCCCCTCCCTCTCTTCTTCCTTTTTTTCACAAATGTTATGGAAAACCTATGCTATACTAGGCATGGACATACAGATGTAAAACAAAATAAGACTTTGTCCAGTGGAGTCTATGGGTTTTCCATAGAGGTGAGTTGGATTCCCTGGGGTGGGTCCAGGTGTGGTGATAGGGCTGGAGGGTCATACTGAGCCATTCATGGATACCTGCTTTAGGCTGGTGCCTGTTCAACAGGCCCCCCCCACCCACCTTCTTGTGCAGTCCTACTCCTGCACTTTAGGGTACTTTCTTTCTTCAGTCTAACTTTCTCCTTAACCACAAATCAATAAATCAATAAATAATAAAAAGAGCTGATCTTAGTCTTCCAAGAACATTGACATATGTTTCATATGTGTAATTAAAGTCTTCCCAAAGAAATGTAATTGGGGCTGGGGATTGTATGCATTTTTCTATCTCTGGCACATAGGTATATTTCATACCTCCCTATGTAGTTTCATTATGATAGGAAAAAAGACAATTATACTTTAAGTATGATTAAAATTCTTCATTGACTTATCACCTCACTTAGAATAAAATCCCATCTGCTCTGCATGGTCCGGTGTGGTCTGGTCTCTCTCCACCTCTGCTTCATCTTGTCTCTCTCTATACCATGAATGTACCTTGAACATGCCAGGGTCTTTTCTCAATTAATCTTCTCATACTAAAGTGTTGATTTCCTTTACTGGGATTATATCACAATATCTACATTGTTTGTGCTGTTTACTTGTTTACTTTTTGTCTCCTCTACAAATTGTAAGCTCCTTGAGAGACCTTGTCTCTCTTGTTGGCTACTATATCCACAGAGCCTAGCACAGGTGTCTGGTGTGTGTTTATGGAATAAATAAATAAATGAACACATGAATGGGCATACTAATTTGAAACTGAGAGGAAAGCAGAATGGCCAGCATTCTATAAGACGGAAAAAAGCATTAAGGGAGTAAGTTTGAGGTGACACAGTTTGGGTTCAAATCACAGCTTTATCACTTACAAACTGTGTAGCCTTTGGGAAATTATTTAACCACTCTGTGCCTCAGTTCTAGAGAATAAAAATAGTGATGGTATCCACCCCAACATTTATTGTGATTATTAAATGTAACACATCTAAAATACTTCAATCAGTACATGCTAAAGAATGGGCAGGAAGTCCTATATTCAAGAACTCAGAAATGCCATCAACCACTAGGATTTGCGTGCTAATGGAAGTTGGGAAGTTGGTTGTCCTGTTGCTATTTGCTTTGTCCAGTGTGAATCTGAGAGCTGATAGCCACTGTGAGAGCTGACCACTGTGCTGCCTCCCATATGGTTGGCTTGTGACCAGTGCACATGCACATGACCCTGTCTTTTCCAACAGGAAGGATTGAAGGCCATTGTCACAGGAGTGCAGTGTGGAGTTGGCTCTCACTGATGCTATTTCACTAACAGTGCAGAGGAAAAAAATCACAGAGCGTAACTCAGCGAATGCCTGCCCACCTGCCAGCCTCGTAGCATCAGGGGTTTGCCAGGCAGAAATGACAAGACATTGACAATTTTTAGACTCCACACTGGAATTTGATTTGGAATCAAGGTTTGTAACCGGCTGAAAGTGATTCGTCAGTTCATTTTTGCAGATAGATGAGCAGTCCCTTGTTTCCTTGGAAACTCGGACCTGAGCATATGTAGCTGAGAATGTGCACCCTCATGTTTTCAATTGAACAGATACAGGAAGAGTTTCTCCCAAGAGATTCAATATGTTGCCTTAAACAGAAGAACCAAGAATAGGAGAGAATTGCCATATTAAAATCAGACTCTCCAGACAAGGCTACATCTCACAAAACACAGTAATTCCAAATAAGAGAGACAGACACTCTGATAATCTGGCTCTTGTTGGGTTAGCAATTTCCTTTATTTGCATAACTTGTTTTTTCTGAATTGAAAAGGTAAATATGTTTCTTAATGTATCATTTTGTACACATTTATAATGTCTAATGTTTATACGCTTAATCCTTGGGGATCTTCATGAGCGAAAACAAGCTCTAAGCTTTTAGTTCTATACAGCGGCATACAGAGAGATTAATCCTTGCCCTGGAATATTTGTGATATACATTAGGTAATGGTAGACTTTTTCAAGAAAATCTTAAATATAGGATACTCTTTAGTTCCTAAAATGTTCCCAGTGCTGCCTCTGGTGTATGTTTGGGGGCTTGGAATGCTCTGATACTTACCTGTTTGCCCACAGTGCATTTACAATGCCTGCTACTTTCTCCTACTACTAATAGCACCTTAATGTCAGGCACCGTGCTGGACCCTGTAGATACCTTCTTTCAGATTCTCATGTTTTCTTTCCCATTTAGCAAAGGAGGAAATGAATGCTCAGAGCAGTTAAAGCAAATTGTCTATGGACATACCATTTTTTAGTGGGGAGACCAGAACTTGAATACAGATCTCTCTGATTCCAAAGCTTGTGCCTGTTACTCAAGACCAACTTTACTATGATAAAGCAGAGTGAAAGGATGCAATGTTCTGTTTAATTAGTATTCTGGTTAATAAAAAGTTCAGATATACAGATATATAATTTATTAACCATCAGAATATTATAATAGGGCAAGTGAGTGGTAAGGAAAGAGATATTAACTCTCTGTGGTGGAAAAACAAACCAAGTAAAAGAGTCAGAGCTGCTACAAAGTAGCATGGATATGGTGTGAAGCCATCCTCCTGCTTTCATTGGGTCTGTGACTTGAGACTGAAAGACCATGTGAGGCATATAGTAGAAGAGGCTTCCATTTTTGTTTGTGAAAGATGATGTTGAAGGTCTCTTTCAATTTTAAGACTATGAATCTGGACAACAGAGACCCAGAGTGAGTGGGATCTGACCTTTGCTGATTCAGAAGGTGCCTCAAGCCTTTTCAGTACCTCATGGACATCACTGTGATCATTAATGATCCTGAGATAAGAGGAAATGTTGGATTCCTGGCTAAAAAAAGGCTGACTAAAACCAACTTTTTTATTTTTTTAAAATAATTGCCAGCAGCCAAAATTCCCTCTAGATCAGGGATCTGCAAACTTTTTCTTAAAGGGGCAATTAGTAAATATTTTAAGTTTTTCAAGTTTTTTTTTGTCTGCGTAGTCTCTTTCACAACTACTTAGCTACTTATCCTATGTTAACTGTTATAGGGTAAAAGTTGCCGTAGATAACATGCAAATACATAAGCATGACTATGATACAATATAACTTTATTTATAAAACCATTGGTGGTTTTTAATTTTCCAACCCCTGTCTTAGATTAAACATCCCCAAATTTTCACATATATATTTCCTCCTCTGGTGCCTGTACAAAGAGCCAGACCCCAAACCTAATCACAATGGTTTATGATCACCTAGGTAGTCATTTTCTCTTGAGATACATCATAGATAATGCAATAAGAAAAGAACCAATAGAATAAGTGTATTTGCAAGTAAGTTCCCACATCTAAAAAAATACTTGGAAAAAAAGAAAGAGTTCTCAGATTTGCCTCTGGGAAATTAACTAGGACCATCAACTGAGCTGAAATTATCTCCAAGGATTTAGTTGACACATAGCCAATGTTCAGTATGATGACCATGGCTAAAAATTATTTGTGAAAGTGACTACAAATGAATTTAGAGGAAATTGTAATTTTTCCCTTTAGTTATTTAAGTGGTAAGAAGCCCATCAAAATAATGACAAATGGTATGGCTGACTGTGCTCCATGGAAATGATGGTCAAATAATACAGTGCCTGAGCACCTCTGGTCTAATTACCTAGGCACTACAGTGACAGATAGTTTAGAAATATTGAAGTAGCTATTGATAATGCACATGGAAAATGTGAATGTTCTTCAAATTTCTGACAGCAGAGATGGACACTAAACTCCTGGTTTAAATGGAGAGCTCATGGCTTCTTTCAATTGCTGGAAGCTTCCTCTGGAAGCTCAAATCCATTGAGCAGGAGCTAGAATGAGCCAGGGTCTTTCTGTGGGGCATATATATATATTTTTTACTCCTAATTAAGAATATTATAAACCACTTTTTTTCCCTCTTAAAGAAAGAAAGTGTGTTGTCAACTCACTTCTGATTTTAGAATACCTAACATATGAAGAATGCATGCCCACAACCCCCAGACAATTCTGCAGAGAGGAGATGCTTGGGTGGGGACATATCTGGAGTTGCTACTTATGAACTGTGAAAATCTGGACGAGTCGTGTGATTTCTCAGCCTCATTTTATTTTATTTTATTTTTGAAATTAGGCTAACAATATGTAGCTTGAAGGCCATAATGGTAGTTAAAAATATAACCTATGGAAAAGCATTCTATAAAATAGATAAAACCATGACCATTATTGAAGTTGGTAAAACATTTAAAAGATAAGTATATTAAGAATATTTCGGCCAAATGAAAATTAATTAAATAAAAAATCAGTCAACTCTCCTCCTTCCTTAAAAAAAATAAAAACTGCTTCAATTGAATCAAAATATTTAATGAAGTAGCCAAGTGTCAAGATAGCCACAACTGTTGTACTAACAAGGATTCTACTACATGGGATTTCTCTAGCTCTGGTTCTGTTTGGAAACCTTTTGGAGAAATTAGTGATTACTTTCTTGACTGAGTATCCGGGGAATTTGCCTTTTGACATTGTGTCCAGTGGGTTTATTGGTTTAATCTTAGACTATTCACTGAAATGTGGCTGCTTTGAAAAATGTTTACCCTCAAATACTGAAGCTAATAATTCTGCTTGTGCCAAATCATTTTTGTCTGTTTTTTGGTGACAGAAAATCCAAATTCAAAGTTTTAGGTATACAAGGCTCTGAATAATTTCTTAATTTTTTTCTGTTAGCTTTTCAAGTGAAAGAAATACAGAGTTATTAAATTATAATGTTTTATCTGAAAACTCGCTATTTAGTTAACTAAGACAATTTAGTGAACAAAGTAGCAAAAAGATTAAAAATAATATATATTATGGTATATAAGAATCACAAATTATATGACCATATATATAATTAGAATCAGGTAGTATTAATAGTATATCTTGGCCTTAAAGAAAAACTAACGTATTATTGCTTAAATACGAATGCCTTCACAAACTTCTTTCCCTTTACAATCTGTCTCCAGACGACCCACAGATCGTTGATTCATCTCCCCACTTAGGTTCAACTCCTTGTAACTATAAATTCATAAACTCTGCTGTTTATTCTGTAATAAACTATGATTCTTCTTTTTGTTGTTTTTACATTAGAAACAGAGCTAATGTTTATCGAGCTCATAATCTGTGAAAGATTCTATGTTAAGGACTTTGCTTGATTTTGCTTTTTTCATTTTATCTTTATAACAACATTCTGGGGAGTAGATATTGTTACTGTTCTCTTAAAGATAAGGAAACTAAAGATTAGAGAGTAAAATTGGTTAAAGATACACATTTGGTGAATGGCATAGCCAGTGTTCAAATCTAGGGTAGTTAAATATGAAAACTCAAATTCTATTAATAATCTCTCTTTTTTCTTTTTTTATTAGTGCCCCCCCAATCTATCTCTCTTATTGTATCCCTTGAACTTACGGATTTAGAAATTACCAATCAGAATGATCTCTTGACATATATATTTAACATATGTATACATTCTATATAAATAGTCTCTGTATATTATATTGTATATTATAGTAATATATAGTATATATCATTGTATGCAGGTATATATGTATCTGTAACATATACCTATATATGCATTATACACACACATATATTTTATGTATACATAAATAAAATTCCCCAGCTTATTGCAAATGCAGCATAGAATTTACATGGTCACTTACATGTGTTCTGCATTTCTACAAAAGAGTCTGCAATGAAAGCCATTAAATAGGATGCAATTTGTAAGCCTTTCATTAAATAATGATTCTCAGCTGGATTTCTGAGAAGGGACTATTAATGCAACCATATGTAACTAGCATTGCAAGAAATTAGTGTTGCTGATTTAGTCTTGAATCAACCATTTTAAGCTATGCATTCGACTCTTCGCCAATACAGTTCTGTGTCAGAAAACTTAGCACAAAAAGTGTGGGCTGAATATAGCCATGTTCAGAGTACAATTTTTTGTGAAATATCACTAGTTCTTTTTTCTAGGAAATGATCAAATCCATACGCAGAAAGACAAAATGGTGCTCCTCCAGGTCCAATGGCTGATTATTAATCTCTAACACGTATGCTCTTGGGCACGAGGTTAGGATGATGAGTCCAATTTCAGATGCCAACCCAAAGCTGGGTTTCTAGATGGGGAGCTGGAATGAGTTATGGTGTGGGTGTGGATGTAGTGTGTTAAAAATCTCCAAAGCCCTAATTTGGTTGCCAAGGTTTGAAAATACTATGAGGCATTTTTGAGTTTTCTTGGAAACTGTGTTACCAGGCCAGTTCTATGACATTTTCTCCAACATTGAAGCACTGAAGGATGCTGTTGTCCATGTTTATTTTATTAGTCACAAGAAGTGTTTTAATAACAAAGATTAAGTCATCACTCAGTGACAGTCAGGGTTTTAGTTAAGAGAGATCATGAGAGGAGAGAAAGCAGAATTCTAAATAGAACTAGATAAGACACGTCTTGCAGGGAGGGAGGTGGGGGGAAACTGTGCTAAGAAGCTTTGCTTGGACATACAGGTTTGTGGCCATTGATGTCTAAAATATCCACTTTGGAAAGAACACTATGGAACTTACACCATGATTGCATTTGATTATTATTTCTCTTAATTTCCTTTTATTCTATAAGAGCTCCTCTCCCCCACTTTTAATCCAAGTAGCCAGTTATTTTTATTCTGAGGAGCGTATATAGTTAATTACTACCTCATGATGTGGCTTAAATTGCACACCAGTTAGATCTAGACACTTGGTTAGATTATGATTTAAATTTGTAGTCAATAAGACTCAGGTGGTGCTGTGTCCTTCCTATTCCATCATACCAATACGCATATGATATTGGGTTGATCAATGAGTGCCTTCCCAGGTGATGTCTGTCTGATCTACCCATTATAAAATTTTCCATCAACCTTTCATCAATGATTTTAGCAGCAATTCATGAAGGCTTTCTCAATCTATTATTTCATTGCGGCAGGGGGGTGGTACTAAAATCTTTTTAAATGAGCAAAGTCTTCTCCAGATAAAGGTAGAACATGAAGTGGGCCACACCTCCTGAGAAATAGCCATGGGCGCTAGACAGGAACAGTGCAGAGCAGATGGACAAAATGACTCAAATGGGCAAGCTTATGAGACATTGTCAACATTTTCAAGTATATTTTATAAGCGTATTTGCCAGTGTTAGGCAATAGGAGAACTTCCATTCTGTTGGGATGGCCAAAGCCCCAAAACAAAGTAACTAAATCAAAAAGAAGTGTCAGGGACAGAATGGACTTACCTTCCTGCTCCTTGGTGTAGCTTCTGGTGGTGTCCAGGTGGTTTCAGTCTCATTCGAGCCTCCAACAAAACTCGAAGGACAGTAACGAGGTGACTGTTGTATCTTTTTAAATGAATATTGTACACATACTTCTTCCAAGGCAAATATTTAGTCAAAGCCAAACAAATTGTAGAGGCCAAATTGTCTTGCTGTTTCTTAGTATAATTATCTCATAATAACAGCCACCAATATAGGTGGTTTGAATGTCTTAAAAAATAAACAACCACCACCCAAAATAAAACAAAATAAACCAGGTTTAGGATCTGTTTTTTATCCATACCTCTCCTGTCTTCCTCAACTGGGGTTCCTCATCTCTACCACACAAAACAGAAAATGATTTGAGTAATTACCCCAAGGTTCGTTCATAACTAGTAACACTTTGGATGTATAGGAGAGAGGTTAAATCCACAAAACTTGCTCTTTCTCAAGAAAGATAGAAATAGTGCCATTTCCCATTGCTCCGCTTCCAGAGCACTCCTGGTCTCCTTCTCTCTTTTAGGTCCAATAGACTCCATATTTTTAGTAATTTTTTCTATTTTCCCTCTGTAGAATATATGTTGTATCTTTCTTCTGTTTTGTTCCCTGCTTTGTCCCCCAATGCCCAGAATAATACCTGGCACAGAATGGATATCTAACAAATGTTTAAGGAACAAATGAATACTCAAGGGCTTATATGAAATGTTTGAATAGACTCCCTGCCCATTTCTTTAACTCCATGTTTGTGTATGTCGATAAAAATCTTGAGTTCTCCTGTTTTTATCTTCAATATTTACATAAAACAATTCAAATTTGTTTCCTTTTTAAGTATAGGAACACCGGCCACTGAATTATTTCGTGGATTCCTGGTAGTGCTTAGATGTGATACTCACCGTCTATCACTTCTCACTCTGGACTGCTGCTACCACAAAATTGCTCTGTTGTTGCCACTTGCTTTCCAAGTAGCATTTCTATAGGCTGTGGCCTTTGCCCCTCCTCTCTGCTCCGCAAGTACAGACACAGCCCCTTCCTCTATTCCCCAGTTTATCTTAAGAGTCACATCAAGCTGCCGTGGTTAAGCAGCTTTGCTGAAGGTTTGCAGAGAGCCCCAGAGCCGAATAACACAGACAGCTCCTGAGCAACTGCTGCTAGTCACAAGGTGTGTCGGTCGTGCTCCATCCCAGGCGATCCCTCTGGCCATTTCTTTCCTTAGATGTGGTGTCCTGTCACTTTCCTGGGGTCCATGCCCTCAGCCACGTCAAAAGTTTCCTTTCTCTGCTTCTTTCTGTCTAAACGCTTAGCTCCTCCCCAAGGCCTGGCCTTAAAACAGCCATAAAATAAATAACAGCAGAGAACTGTTGAAGTTTGGAGATAGTTCTACTTAGTTAATATCACAGTAACATCTCTGCCTACACAAAACACTTACATTTTACATTGCTGGGTGGTTCCCATAGCTGATGGTTTTCCTTCTAGATTAGACCCTGAGCCTTGCCTTTGAAAACCCAAAGAGCCCATTTAAAATTTTCCCAAATAAAAACAGATCATTCTCATTTGATATATTCTGCTGCCACTTTTAAAGTGTGACTTAGTATACTTGTTTTGCCTCTGGGTTTCCTCCAAAGAGCAGAAACTGAGACAAAAACTTTTTTTGGTGGTGGTGGGGGGGAGGAAGTGGTTCTAGGGAACAAGAAGTGGAACTGGAAGAGAGAAATAATTGAGCAGGCCACCAATGTGGGTGATGAACTTGATCCCACCGGTACTTTCTGAGGACCTATCATACATTGTCCAGAATTGTCCCAAAGAATGGGAAGGAAAAACTTATTTACCAGCTTCTTGCGGTGACATAATGAACTCTGGCACTTGAGACATTGCATATGTGTCAGGCCAGTGTCACTGTGTCGGAAGAACTCCTTATGCCATTGGGCTGCATGAGGCACTGCAGGTTATCCCTGTGCAAGACTGGCTGCCACCACTGTGGCTGAGGTAAAAGGTAGGCTGAGTGCATAGAAAGTGGTGCCCCAAGTTATTAAATTTAAAATCTAACGCTGGGCAGGGACTCAGAAATCCTGGTTTTGCAATCCCATTCTGCATCATTACTGGCTGCATGACCTTGGACCAATCCCTTTACTTCTCTGAGCTCAGATTTCTTCCAAAATGACTCAGAGAAGTAAATATATTTATTGTTTTATCATTTATATATTATTATTTGTTTATATATTTATATAAATAATATATATTTATTATATGTTATTTATAAATAAATAACATATAATAAAGTTTAAAAATTAAAATAATAAAATATATAAATAAAGCCTAATGACAAATAAAGTAAATAACATCAAAGGATTGTTGAAATTTGGAGATAATTTAAGACACAAAATAGTGAAATCAGACACTAGGTGCCTCAATTAGAGCAGCTATTAAATTATATATAAATTTAATTTTAAAATATTGGCTGTTGAGTGACCACCTAAATTAAACTCAAGAAATAAACTATTTCTTTTTCTTTCTTTTTTTTTTTTTTGAGACAGAGTCTTGCTCTGTTGCCTGGGCTAGAGTGCTGTGGCATCAGCCTAGCTCACGCAACCTCAAACTCCTGGGCTCAGGTGATCCTCCTGCCTTAGCCTCCTGAGTAGCTGGGACTACAGGTGGGCCACCACCACAACGGGCTAACTTTTTTCTATGTTTAATAGAGACAGGGTCTTGCTCTTGCTCAGGCTGGCCTCGAACCCCTGACCTCAAGCAATCCTCCTGCCTTGGCCTCACAGAGTGCTAGGATTACAGGCGTGAGCTACTGTGCCTGGCTAAGAAATAAACTATTTCTCCAGTGGTAGGCAAGTTGCCTTCCTTGGAAGAGGATGCTATTTTTCACTGTGGGAGTTGGGTTTCTACAGTTGTATTTTTCTTTCCTCTGGAGAGCTGTGTGAAGTGTAGGTGCCCCTATTGCCTGAGCAGACCCTTGGAAGCATTGAAGAAGAAATCACAAACATGGCAGTATGCTCGAGTGACCGGAATGTGCAACAGCTCTGTGGAATGCTGGTGCTATAACAAACAGGCATGGTTTGGGCTGTGAAGGGAAGGAATGTTGAATAGTAATATGGTAATGATCTCTTCTAAAGGAGGAAAATCTATCCAGTAAAGCCAACCAACACCCAAGGCTAGGGACTTTCCCACTTCAGAACAACATGGTTGCCAACACTCTTTAATGGGTACTTGTGAACATTTTAGCAATGGAGGCAAAGGAGTTGACTGAAGTGTCAAACTTGAATTTTAAAAGATAGTTAGTTGATCCTTCCAGGAAGTAACAAATTCAACAAAACATCACTGAAGCTTGTCTAAACATGTCTAGACAGAAAGACCATCAGGACATACCCAAGTAAATGCACATTTGTTCCTCAAAATGTTACCACACGGCATAAACAGAGCTGCCAGGCCAAGGTGAGGCACATCTACCAAATCCTGCAGAAGGTTTTCTCTTATTAGAAATTCCAGGGAAATAGCAAAGTGAATAAAAGTACCACATGTTCTCCAAGAATTTTTGTGTATTAGAAATACTGTAAGAAAAATTATTTTTGTTTCAATAACTAAAAATATTCACTATTCTCATAGCCTATGAATGTAAAACATGAACAAAAGAATCAACTTTTATAAACATATTTAGGTTTGCCTGAAATTACTTCCTTTACAAAATAGAACATTGGACATTATTTTCAATGACTGGTGACAGTAAGATGGCTGTGGTCATTTCAGTCACTAGGTAAACACAATGTGTTAAAGCCTGGCTCTTTGGTGATTCTGGAACCAATTGAGTTATCTGAGATATGCCTGAGTTAGTTTATGTCATTTCTGTAATTCTTTATTTTTTCTGTAATTCTTTATCATTTCTTTATTTAAGGAGGTCTGTGCCAAATGAGTGAACACACATTAGCACTAAATATTTATAAAATATTTATAAGTTTCCAAGGTCCTTTTATAGTTGTTAATCTCATGCTGACATGCCTTGATATTTCAATTAGGAGTGCCTGTGTGGGTCTGCGTGTATGCAGCACACGTGCATGTGTGTACATCTCTGGATGAACACATAAACAGGAAAATCCCAAGAGCCCATCTCATCCGCAAGATATTATTTTAGTGGAATCTGGAAAATTCCTTTTCTTCCCTCAATGCTCTTCTTCAACCATGAATGCTCAAAAGACACTTTCAGTGATTCATTGCTTTGGCTCAAGTGTTAGTCCTTTGTCTTTCCCCTGAGAGAGGTGATACCTACTGTCACAACAGACCTTGAGGTCTACGAGCCAGTTTGTCAGAAATGTCTGGTTTGAAAGAGGTGAGTGGTATGTGAAGGCACTGGGCACCCAGAGGGCAAGGTTGGAGTTACCAATGGAAAGATGGAGGGAGGGGAAGGATCCAGAAGAGGAACTGGGGGCACCAGGACCCACCGTGCCCATGGTGGTCCCTCTACACAGCTCTAATGGTGTAAATTCGAAACTGTGAAACTGGCAAAGCTTTTATTTTTTTCCTCCCTCCCCAACAGCTGTTCTGCTCTCAATGTCATAGAGAAAGGGGGAAGGCAAATATTACTTTGGGGAGGAGGATGACATAAAATGAGAGGAAATCCCATGGCCTGAATGAGAGGGGAAATAAAAGACAGCCCTCCTGATTCTCAGAAACTGTGGGGAGAAAGGTGGGGAGTAGTCAACTGAGTTTCCTCAAGAAGGCTGAGGCAGAGTGCCAGGAGAGGCATGGGCCACCTTGCCAGGACAAGAGGCTGGGTGTCCTTAGAACACTGAATATGAAACATGTAGAGTCAGCCAGCACCCAAGCACCCAATGGGACCCTGCAGCAGCCAGAGTCACACCCACCATGAGGCCCTACACCCCGACACCAGTTAGGGAAGATGGTGGGTGGGGAAAGAAACAGCTCTTACAGGAGGCTGAGCTGTTAAAATTAGAAGAAATGGGATAGGGGTACTTGAGGAATTTTAAGTCGGCTGTAGAAAATAAAGATACTACCATTTTTCCAGCACACTTGAGTGTTGTTTGGGTAAATTTATGACAGCAATAGCAATTTTCAAGGGAAATATACACTTTTTGTGGATCTTGTCCATGCCATTTTCTAGGTGCTCTAATGAGGAGAGTTCTTCCATATCCTTGTTCCAGGAGAAAATTCTAATGCTTTCCTATCTTTCTCAATGGGTAGAAATAATAAAGCAACCTTTTGCGAATTGTTTCTCTCCTTAATAAGACTTATCATTTTGTGAGATCAGATGAAAAGTTCCTGTTCATGGTGAATGTATAGTAGTTTTGGTGGCTATTCCATTAGCAGATCCAATTGTAAATTTTTATTATGAATAAAAGTAATTAATATCTGCCCAGAAAATACTGCTAGGAATCTGGGAAACTTTCAGCTTTTTGGTACTTTTAATTCTGATGACTGGCCCGATCTTATAATGCAGTGTTTTGGGGTCAACGGTTGGATTCTAGGTAAAAGCAAGATGGTGGCAATCTTCTGAATAGGCCCATTGATGCAGGACTCGGGCTCCCTATCTTTAATAGCTGTGGCTTGGGCATATGGCAGTGGGTGGCAATAAAAGTTATTTGAGATGTCACATTATACAAAATAATAATGACTTTTAAAGAAGGTGTGAATTGAAATGAAAAGACTGCAACTCTGAAGTTTCAAGACTAGCTAGGCAATATAAATAATCAAAATATCATTTGGCTTGAGTTTGAGTCCTAATTCTAAACAGCTTACACATTTTCAAGTCAGAGTTACAGGAAAAATATTGATAGCTAAATAAACAGGGTGAGTACATGATTAATGTTTTAAAATAGTAAACACTTCACATTTGTAGCATTCCTTTAACAGACTGGTCTGGGAGACCTTGTTTTCATTCCTGCTTTGCAATCTGTGTTTTGTTTATTTATTCTCTTTATGCTGAATTCCTCTCTTTTAATTTACCTTTCATCTTAATTTACTCTAGGGGGCAAAGTGAAAATGTCTAAAATAAGTGAAAAATCTAAAACAATTAGAAAATTTAAGACTGAGCAATAATCAACTCTAAGAACATAACTGCCTTTTTTAGCAGGATAAATTGTGGGCAATAAAAAGATACCATTATGAACTACTTTCTTTAGACTTTTAAAGACTCTTAAAGCTTCCTTTTATATTTCTAACAAAGAAATAAGATAATCCAGGAAAATTTAGAGGCTAGGCAGAGGTGGTTCTTTTTTGCTTATTAACTTAGAAATGAAATAAAAATATGAAAGTGAGGGGTTCTGAGCAGGGATTTTCCTTACTGACCGTAACGATCTTGGCCAAGATGTGCATGTGTCATTGAACAAAATTCAATCACAGATGCATTAGGAAAAAAAATTAAGAATGACATATATGATCCCTTTGTTTCTGAAGATCAAAAAAGAAGATGCTCTAAGAACTATTCAGACATTTTATGCTTAAACCAGGTTGGATCTCAGCTCTGCTCCAGTTGGAGATACTAATCTACTTTTTGGGTGGAGAGCCTAAAAAGTCCTTTGTCAAAAGCTTCAGTGTCCATGACTATATTGATAAACTCAAATGCTGAGCATGTAGGCACATTAAAAAAAAAAAAGGTAGCTATGCCATAAGGATACATGATCTTGACAATTTGTTAGAGATAAGCCCTATGTCCTGGTTACTCAAAATAATTTCCGTGGGCAGAAATTTGGATCTCTTTGTGAGCTGAGATGGGTTTATAACATAAGTGTAGATAACTATCACACACTGGGGAATTATCCAATGTAAGAATGGTCCAGGTATACACATTCTGTGTATGTCTCTGATTTTTCCTTTGTTCAGTGATATGCCTTGCTGGGACAATACCAATGTACTGTTGTGTTACTCATCATTCACCATGATCAAAGGTTTATTTTGGGAGATAGTTTAGAAAATGTCCAGCTTTTCATCATTTTCCTATTTACTGTCATGATTTCTATATAACTAAAGTCAATATCAGCTTTTAGAAATCAACAGCCCATTAAAAAACAATAGATCCGTGTGGACCAGAGACAGAGCTATCCTGAGCTTGTCACTTTCCATAAAAAGCAGTACCTAGAAAGGACATTTGGGTTCCAAGCTACTCCACAGTGGAGAGTCCTTGTGATGCATCTGGAAGGTGCTTCAGAAATAATTTGCCAGGGAAATTATCAAGAGGATAAATGGACTGACTACATTTTGTGTTTGGGTCATAATGCCTGAATTGCACACATTACTTCTACAATGTACATGTAACTTAAGATGCTAAATCTTTTGGAACTGCCATGGTAGTATTGCAGAGATTTTTATAGGGCCAGCATCATGTCTACAACTATTAGTTTGGTGCAAAAGTAATTGCAGTTTTGAACTGTGAATTTTAAACCATTATAACTAGGCTCAAACATATCTTTAGCTTCTGAGATCAGAAAGATCAGGCACATTCAGGGTGGTATGGCCCTAGACTCAAGCACATCTTTATTAATCAAAATAGGAACCATTACAATCAACACATTTTTGATGAGAAATAAGTTCGTTTATTCCTGTAGCTTAAAAATCCATGCTTTGGGATTCCATGAAATCTTGGAAAGCATTTTCTACATCCTGCTGGTTGAGGAAGAGTTTTCCCTGCAAAAAATTGTCAAGATGATTGAAGAAGTGGTAGTCGGTTGGCGAGAGGTCAGGTGAACATGGCAGATGAGGCAAAACTTTGTAGCCCAATTCGTTCAACTTTTGAAGCCTTGATCGTGCAGCATGCAATTGGACATGGTTGTGGAGAAGAATTGGGCCCTTTTTGTTGACCAATGCCAGCTGCAGGCATTGCAGTTTTCAGTGCATCTCATTGATTTTCTGAGCATACTTCTCAGATGTAATGGTTTTGCTGGGATTCAGAAAGCTGGAGTGGATCAGACTGACAGCGGACCACCAAACTGTGACTGTGACCTTTTTTTGGTGCAAGTTTGACTTTGGGAAGTGCTTTGGCGCTTCTTCTCAATCCAACCACTGAGCTGATCATCACTGGTTGTCATATAAAATCCACTTTTTATTGCACATCACAATCTGATTGAGAAATGATTCGTTGTTTCGTTGAAGAAAGAGAAGATGACACTTCAAAATGATGATTTGTTTCATTTTCAGTCAGCTCATGAGGCACCCACTTATCGAACTTTTTCACTTTTCCTATTTGCTTCAAATGCCAAACAACGTAGAATGGTCGATGTTGAGTCCTTCGGCAACTTCTCATGTAGTTGTAAGAGGATCAGCTTAGATGATGGCTCTCCATCGGTCGTTGTCTTCCGATGGCCGGCCACTGCGCTCCTCATCTTCAAGGCTCTTGTCTCCTTTGCAAAACTTCTTGAACCACCACTGCACTGTATGTTTGTTAGCAGTTCCTGGGCCAAATGTGTTGATATTGTGAGTTGTCTCCGCTGCTTTACGACCCATTTTGAACTCAAATAAGAAAATCCCTCCAATTTGCTTTTTGTCTAACATTGTTTCCATGGTTTGAAATAAACATAAAATAAATAACAAGTAATAAGTCATTAGCAAAAAAACATAAAGAGAAATGTGCATTAAAATGATGTGTAACATAACCACATTTATTTAAGTATGTATTCCAATATCAAACAGCAAATTTCGACAATGCTAAAACCACAATTATTTTTGCACCAATCTAACAAATCAGGAGCACAGTTGTTTTTGTAAACCAATGACTAAAACTGGAAGATCATAGACAGTCAGCAAAATAAAAATATCAATTCCTCCTCCCACCAGGTGTCTGATGTTTTAAATATATCAGAACAGTGCCTAACATTTTGTAAATCTTTGCTTCAACTATAAATATGTTTTCTCCCTGAAGTTAAGATCAGGGAAAATCCCATAGGATCTCATAGACAGTATTTTTTTTTTTTAAATACTGTACATAGGTTTGAAATTCCTTTGCTGGAAATGAAAAGAAACCTCTCTTTCTCTCCTCAAAAATTCTTTTATTCTCTAACTAAGCAAGTGTTAGTTATTTCGTATAATTATGACCTTGCAAAATTTGAATTTCAACTGGAAAGTTATAGTTCATAGGGGGCAGATAATTTGTTGTATCCATTCCACCAGGATATATTAAGACTGATCATATCATTCATTATCCTGTTCTCTTTATGTATTTATCACATATTCCAAGCATACTACCATCTAGGAAACCAACATATTTCCAGTATTTTTTTTTTTTTGGCAAGTAATGACTTTGAGATGCTTTGAACAATAATGAAACCCCCCACATATGATTTCTTACCATACCATTGCTACTCCAGGAGTATACATTTTTAATTAAGAGTCATGCAACATTGCATCATTATCTAACCTGGGCACGGCAGTACTAAGTAGTCAAAGCAAAATCTTTCTGCCTAATTAAATCTTATTTAATAAATGATATTACCTTTGGCCACCCTTTCGGTATAGAGGTTTTTTTATTTGACATGAGGACAAAAGACCCTCCTAGTGTCATGTCTGGCATATTTACTTTTACTTCTGCCTTCCAAGCCTAGCAGGGTTGGGTCTTCTGCCCTGGCACACGAGGTCCAAAACAGAATTTACAGAAATCAAACTGCAGTTCCACTGTTCCTTCATGTCCTCCCAGGTGAGCTCCTGGGCTTCATGCTCATACTTCTAAAGCAAGCAAACTTTAAGCTAATTACATGCTAGTGTATTCTCCCTTGCTGAATTTTGGCAGGTTGCTTCTGTAAATTATGAAAAATAAATGTGAAATATGCAGATGTCTTTTGTTTGAAGCAGATGTTTGGTCCATCTTGCCAGAACCCAATCAGCTGTTCCCCCGGGGGCCCTTCCCTACAGCATTATCCCAGAGCAGCTCAGAAACACGAAGGGGTGATCAGAATAGCACTTTACAGGCCTTTGAGGAAGATTCTGGACCTAGAAGTCTTTGTGAAGGAGAATTAAAAATAGAAATATCCCAACCCACAGGAATCAGATTGTCTCTGGTAAAAAGCACTGGCTACAGAATGATTTTCTCTGGTGGTGTTTGGTGTGAGAAAAGGGTGGGTTCGATGTCGCCATGGTATTATCAGGAGTCTCTCTTTCATTCTGCCACCTCGGTGATTTATAGCAATACTGTGGGCTCTTACAGTCACAACACTGCTGCCCGTGCAGCTCACACCATGCTCCAGTATGTCCTCACATCAAAATTTCACCTTAGACAGTAGACCCTACCATTCAAAAGTAAGTGGACATTTGACCACTATGTGTACACTAACTGTATTGAAGATTAAAGCTCTGTACTTGTTGATTCAGTGATTCCACCCTATAAGGCTCTAATTTTACTGTGATATCTGAGTAAAAAAGACTCAGGAAGAGTGAAAAAGAAAAAAATATATGTACATACACACACAAATAACACCACGGGCGGCGTTAGGAAAAGTTTTGCATTATCACAGCTGTTCATTGGTTTTTGCTCTCAGGAAATCTGTTAAGCAAAAATAGAAACCAGTTGTATGATCCTCTAGGCTCCATGGAGGAAAAATTATGGAGCTGATCAAGATTGAAACTGCAAGTGGTAAGTATCTTAAATGACTACTTCAATCCAGAAAATAGAGATGGACACTAATTCCAGGCTCTACTGACCACTAGCATATGACTTTGTACAAGTTATTTAACTGCTCCTAGCCTCAAATTCCTCCTCCTCATCCTACCTACTACAGAGAATTTGTTTAGTAAGACAGTGTAAGTCAAGTACTTAGACACATAATGTCTGTGCCTGACACATTATTGAGTAAAAACTCAATAATTGGGAGCTAATACTGTAGCTTTCCTGTTCATTTTCTACCACTTCTCAATGAAGATTTATTTTACCTATGTATGTGTTTATGTATTTATTTATTTGCTTTTACCTAATGCACATCTTTTGTATGGCAAAGTGAACACATTGACCCTGCTTCTATTTGCAGCAGAGATGAGGAGTCAGTCCTTTGCCAACATCTCCTGCTTTGCTCTGGACATCATATGCTGTGCTGTACGACATTTGAAATTTCCCTTTAGTTTGCTCCTTTTGAGTGATAACTCTGTTCCTTAACTTTCTTTCACAAGTCTCATCTCTTACACTGTTCCCCTCTTTTGAATTCATTGCAAAATTCCAAGTTCTTCTTTTTTTTTTTTTTTTTTGGAGACAGAGTCTCACTCTGTTGCCCGGGCTAGAATGCCATAGTGTCAGCCTAGCTCACAGCAACCTCAAACTCCTGGGCTCAAGCAATCCTTCTGCCTTAGCCTCCCGAGTAGCTGGGACTACAGGCATGTGCCACCATGCCCAGCTAATTTTTTCTATTTTTGGTAGAGACGGGGTCTCTCTCTTGCTCAGGCTGGTCTTGAACTCCTGAGCTCAAACGATCCGCCCACCTCGGCCTTCCCCGAGTGTTAGGATTACAGGCATGAGCCACCGCGCCCTGCCCAAGTTCTTCTTTAACTACAAAGCTTCATAAGATTTTAAGGGTATGATTGATATGACTATGATGAAAGACTTTATACTTAGCTAACATTTATTGAGCACCAGCTGTGTGTCTTGTTCCCAACATATTCAGTATGAACAAGACAGACAAGAGCCTTTTTTTCTGATCAATCTCTCTTCCCTTCTAGTGGGGTAAGTTACTAGGAAACATCTCGCAGCTTCTGTACCTGAAGCCACTATTCATGCTTTCCAGAATCATGTATCATGGCTTTTGTCTCAGTAACAGCACCGTAGAGCATACATACATCTTATTTCCATGCCTTGAAAATTTTCTGGCTATTTAGTAACATTTTTTACCATGTGTATAAGACCAGCACAGCTGGTTAAAAGGGAAAATTTGGATCAAATGTTAGATTATTATTTTCTTCCTGACACCAAGTAAAATTAATCAGTTACTCTAGCAATATATAGACACAAGCATACTGAGTGTTTATTTTGCAAAGCACTTTGTTATCTGTACTAGAAAAGTCTATCTTCTGAATCTATTCATCAAGCCACCCAAAGGAAAGGGACATAAGTAAGGAATGAGATAAAAAAAATAGAGAGAGATATGGCCTGTAGCCTTAAGGCTGTTAATATTCAATTGATGATATAAAATCTGCAGACTGAAAATAATAATAACTTATGATGTTAAAAATAGCATTTTCACATAATTCATCTAATACGTATGTTCATAAAAATGGATGGGCAATAGTGCTCATCTTATATACTGCTGTTTGAAAGATTAAATGAAGTAGATATTCAAGAATTTTATAAACCTGAAGAAGTTTACAATTATTAGGTGACATATTGCCAAATCTATGAAGCAGATAGGTAGATTGTCTTATTCCTCCTTGACATAAACGAAACTGAGTTTCAGACAATCAAATGACATATCTAAGCCCACACAAATAATAAACTGCCAAGCTTAACTGTGAGCCTACTAGGTCTTCTGACTCCACTATACCTAACTCTCAAGCGACTTATGAATAATTAAGAAGCCACATAACAATAAAACCATATCAATGAAATGTAGACTTGATACATAAGTAGTTGAGACATATAAAGAAGACAAGCATAGTTAATCAGGATGGCTTTGTGGGAGAGACGAGGCTATACATTTTCAAGGAAATGGGACTGGATTAATCTATGTATTGTACTGTATGTATTGTATATATTAGAGTCTTCCTAATTCCTCTCTGTGCTTCTGGCTTCATTTCTAGTTCAGGTTTATAACACAAAATTACTTTTCCAGCTTTGAAAGTATTTGCCCTATTTTCCAGCATTTATTCTCCTACAAGGACCGAGTCTCATGACCTGAGTAGGTGCACCCCTGGCCAAGGAGCAGCCTCACACGAAACAGAGGTGGGGGAACAGCTGACAGCTTTCCCATTCACCATTTAAAGGAGATTCCAAATAGTGACCCAGAACTAAAAGATATTATGAACCCTGGCCAACCCCTTGAAAAATTCAAATTTCCACTTCTTGGCCATTTTTTATTACAATTTTTCTTGGAAAATAGAAAGTTCTAAAATAGATTTATAATATCAATAACAATAATAATATAATAATTCTTTGTAGATCTACATCCTGAGTTAAAGGGAATATACTTTAAAGACATCACTAAAGCATTTATCTAGCTTTAACTGCCTCATCAGAGAATATTATTTTTTAAAAAGAAGCCTCATAAAGATGTATGAATATATAGACCTATGATTATTCAAAAAAAATTGTACAAATCAAAATAAATTTGCCAGAGCAATTTAAAATAATTAACCTTTGACAAACCTCCCTCTCTGGTAATGGAATAGTAACTATATGAATAAAAGATAAGTCGTGACATTCAATGAATTACAATATTCATCCCATAAATTACTTGATATAATAGCTCTATAGTCTACATTTTTATAACACTAAAATGTCCCAAACACTAAAGAACCCATTCATTTCCAGTGTGTGGTTTGCAGATAGGTTGGATAATTTCTTTGGCTTTCTTCAAATATCTTTCAATTAAGTCTTTGCTATTATTTTCCTCCCCAAATACACCTTCTGTCAGCCTGTCAACCATTTCTGCAGTACACACACCTGGTAGAATTGAGGCTTGCACTCACTGCTCTGAGCAGCTTTGCAAATAAGTGAGTGTTAGCCTGATTTGCACGTGGGGTGGGTGGTTACAGGGCCAGCATTGCCATTTGGCTGATGACCACATATAAGTATACAGTGGCCCAGTCACGGGTGCAGACCGTGAGCCTTTTGGACAAGCTGCTCTTCTTGCTCTGTCTCCATTTCCCTGAGCTAAAAGAGCAAGAGTAGCAGTCTTCTGCTTGCTAGGGTAAACTGAAGCCATCTTTGACCACATAAAGATAATTAGAGACCACATAGCAAAATATCAGTGCTGCATAATGATAACTTAAGAAGTATTCATTGGCATATACAAACCTCAGGATGGCAGAATGGATGCAAAATGCCCACAGATTTTTTGTTCAAAATGTATTGCAATTTTAAACAAAGAATGGAAATTTATGGCAAGAGGATATCTCATGAGAAATGGATGTATCCCTGCCTGCCCATTAAATACAAGATTTGCTAATCATCTAGGGGTGACCAATTGGTTTCCTTCAACTCTTCCAAGCCATTTGCTAGAGTAAAGTGAACAAAATGGACCATGAAGACAGCACTAGTTTCCAATTCAATGTGTATACCTCCCCAGTGTCTTTCTAATGCATTTATATCACAGCAGAATGCGTCTATACTAACACATCATTTAAATTTTCATTATCCTTGCTCTCTCAATCATAGTCTGGATTCTGTTATACTATCATAAAAACAGACATATTTATTGAGCACTTACTATGTATCAGATATTGGGTCAAGTCCTACAAATAAATTTAATTCTTTCTACAACTCATAAGGTAGATGCTGATTTTATTCCCATTTTGCATAAGGAAATTAAAGCTTGCAGTGATTTTGCCTAATGTAGTGTTACATACACTTTTAAGTATTATCCTGTATTATATTGTAAGTAAACCATGCCCTCTGGCTACCCAAACTCAGAACTTCTGAGAAAGTGTTCTTTCTCAGCAGGGTTTAGAAAGAAACCCTTTCATAGAAAGGGTTATCTGTGTTTCCTGACTCTGGTGTTAGCAAGCTGGAATTGCGGCTGCCGATAATGGCCGTCACAACTCCAGAGCTGGAGCTCATCTGGCTCTACTTTGATCCCAAAGTCACAGAAGTAGGTAGGGGAGTAGTAGGGGAGAGAAGAGCGGAGTTTAAAGTTTGGCGTTCTTTTAACACATATTCTTGTGTATCTACTATATGCCAAAGACTGAGTAACCTACATTTGCTGTTTAACTCAAACTTTGATTTTAAGAAAGGAAAAAAAAATGTATCTTAAAACAATGAAAGAAAACTCTGTTTCCTTTTTCATCTTTTGTGCATTTGCCCTTTTTCCTAGTTTCCTAAGTTTAATGTTTCCATTTTAGTAATCTACAGGGCATTATACGAGGCCTGGAATTGAAAGAACATTTCAGGCTTCAATGATAAGAAAATGATCGTTTAATGCAAGGTTCCCCCAAATTTTTATGAGAGGCTTCTATTTTACATTTTCTCTTTCTTGTTGGTATTTTGTTTTTAAAGATGGTTGAGTGGGGCCAAAAGTAAAATTCCCGCTGAAGTTAATTGTGATCTTTTGTACTGTGACTCACAGTAAGAAATACATTTTATATTATAACCCAACATATATAT
Source organism: Lepilemur ruficaudatus (assembly GCA_963574885.1). Taxonomy (NCBI): domain Eukaryota; kingdom Metazoa; phylum Chordata; class Mammalia; order Primates; family Lepilemuridae; genus Lepilemur; species Lepilemur ruficaudatus. The sequence goes on from CAUYRT010055035.1 coordinate 40,134, forward strand.
AATATACATGCATACACATATATACATTTGTATATATGTATCTGTATGTACATATAGATATAACTGAAACATGAAAAGTCATGAAATAATACCTATATGAATAATAAAAACAATAAACTTTACATGAAATAAGATTTTATTAATATTTAAATACTACAAGATATGTCACACTGCTTGTTCTACTCTAGTTCATTTTTTAAAAAAAGCTAAACAAAGCTCAAACATTAACAAAGCAATTTGGGTAAATGTTTCAATTCCCAATTTAATTTTGCTTGTAAAAATACAGAAAGGTCAGGTGGCCAGTGAATTTTGTCTGGCTTAGCCCTTGATCTAAGACTGAGTGATTTGCCATTCAGATGCTAAGAGTACAGTGGGAAATCTGTCCCTAATTTCTTTTTGCCTTCAGATTTCCTGAAATCTAATCATGTGAGTAATTCTTGAGCAATGGCTCAACCTCTCTGAACTTTCATTACACATGTTAAATGAGGGGTAAGTCTACATGACTCTCGTGTTCCCTTCCAGCTTCAAAGGTCTGTGATTCTATGATATTTTTTTATTTGATACCTGGGTACTTGTGAAAACAAAGTCCCCTCAAATGTATTCTATGCATAAAGCAAGGATTTCTAGATCCACAAATGTATTCATCTTGAAGTTTCTCTAAAATGTTGACAGATGTGAAAGTGAGCGTTATGGAATGCTTAGTTTTACATTTGCATTCAGATCTGTTGTTTCAATGGGGACATTTTTATAAAATAAAATAAAATTTTTATAAAATAAAAATGTGTTACTGCTATTCTTGGAATTCTCCTGGTTCTGCAGCAGATTTAATTAGCTTAAGCATTGTATTCTTACATGCACTTTGGATTTGGGAGGCTTAGCCATTGTCAGCATTAGGGTATCCCAGGAAGAGAGGGGTCCAGTTTTTCATTGTCATAATATTACAGCCGTAGTGCCTCTATTCGTGTGAGGGAATTACAGTGCTAGCAATGCCAGCACCAATGCATATTCCTCAAAGGCACAGGATGGCATTTCAGCTAAGTTTAGTAAAAGCAATCTAGGTAATGGCCTGAAGTGAAACCACCTTTATTGGTTATGTAGCTCAGTTGCCAAAAAGGTGAATTGTTTTTATATTTTCTCCATATATAGCTGTGTGAACCTCTGAGTCCTTAGATTAGTGAAACAAGTGAATCAACTGAGAGAGAGCATCCAGGGACGTGGAGCTCATATAGATTTGGTATAGGGAGTACAGCAATCAGTGAGGGCTTAAGAAACCATTATTCTTTCAGTCCAAAAGCAACTGAACTCAAGTTTTTGCAAAATTGATTTTATATAGAACAAAGCCAATGTGTTCATTTACGGTGAGAAATACAACTGCCATATGGTCTGGAATATTTACGTGAGCATGACCCATGTGCACTCTCACCGTTGGCAACCTGCGATAGAAGCCAAATGATAACCAGCATGTTGCTGGGTGAGCTCTGAATTCCAACTACAGGCATCGGTTACACTGGTGGAATATTTAATGCCAGTGGCCAAGACAGTCCGTGTGTCCATCTCAAAAAAAGGAGTTGGAATGCTCAGAGCCCGTTGGCTATGCCTCCTTCCCCCTAGACAGCAATAGGATGCTGGGAATAATATCATCTACCCTTCAGTGCCGCTGTGAAGGATAGTGATGATCCACACCTCACAGTGTCTGGTGCATTATAAAAAGGCTCATAAAATGGTTATTTTAACCTTTGTAACTGAGCTTTTGTGTCTGACCAAGTACTTTTCTTCACTTCTGAATGATATTTTCTGTCTTTTTTCTGTTACACAGGTCATGATAAAAAATTGTAGAAATTGTAGAAATTTGGAAAATTCAGAAAAGCACCAAAAAAAAAAGATGTAATAACTATAATCCCACTAAACAGAGAATAAAAATCTGTTGTTAACATGCTAGGATACAGTCTTCTACAAAATGTGATACAGTTTGAAATACAATTCTCTACTATGGAAGGATAGAACTTATTCAATGCCAGCGAAAGGGCCTCTATATTCAACCTTTTTATGAAATCTAACCTAGTTCATCTGCTCTACCTAAAAGTTTTTTATAATTCAATTCTACTTTGTCCATCTCTGGCTAAGGAATATAAATAATGAGAAATAAAATCTCTGGATTGGGTCTTCAAGTCACACTAAACCAGATAGGTAAGTAGCAGGCCAGAAATAATACGTGGGGGAAAAAAAAAAGAAAGTGGTGTTATTATTTGCAATGCACTTCCTGGTAGCTTGGATGTCATGTCTGCAGACTAGGAGGGAGGTGGGGAAGGAGTTGGGGGAGGGTGGATAGAGGTGGGGAATGGAAAAGAGGACAAGGGAGGTGTTTAGCTTTCATTTGCAAGCGTGATACCCGCTGCTTTGTTTATGGATTTGATGCTATTCATACAGTCTTTGCAATATTAATTTTTAATTTATGATGCTCATTAGGAGACACTTAAAACAGAACAATTATCATTTATCTTGATATATTATTTACTAGGACTGACTGTCATGGTTAGGGGCCCATGATTAGTGAGAGGGGGATTGGGAAGAGCTTCTGGAAGGTACTGGGGTAAAAGGATGGGAGCTTAGGAAACAGTTGTCAGAACCCAGGGCCCAAAGTTCTGATGTCGAAGCGAAAGCCACACAATCCCTAATCAAGACTCAGGAGGCTCTCTCCAAAGACAAGCCTGGAATAGTACTTAATGAACCTGCAGGATCATATTAATGAGACTCTCTGTTAGGCCACCAGCTCATCAATTATTCATCCAGCTGCATCCCTGATACTTTGCCATCTTCCTCTTTTTGCGTTGGTGGGTGTGATTACTTTTTTTAACCCTCCGTTTCCTTACCTAGAGTGTAAACAAAGACTCTGTTCTGTAGTTTCCCTTTCTTCTGCTCAAACGTCCTCTCAATACTTAGGTGGGATATAAAACATGATGATGAAAGTCTGCTGCAGGGGCAGGCTAATTTCTGAGAGTGTCAGAGAATTAGGGCACCTTTGATGTTGTGCCTTCCTAGTACTCGGGGCCTGTCTGTATATTATGCTTATTATCACACTGTGTTATAATTACATATCTATGTATGATTCTTCCGTATTAGACTGTGAATTCCTAGAGAATGCCAGACATAACACAGATACTCACTGAATAAGTAAATGAGTGAATGAATAAGTGAATGAATACCGGTACTCAGTCATGCCTAATATTCAGCCCTGTCTATCTGTAGTCAAGAAGATTGTGAGATGGAGGCCTGAGCACTGTCTGCATGTTCCAGAGGAGACCGAATGAAACAGAAAAAGACAGAATTTTGCCTTTGCTATCTGAGTCATGCAGGTGAAGATGTGTCTGCAGGCTTCATGCAAAATACCCAAGACTGTGTGCTTTCCAGTTCTACATAAGCTTATTTTAATTTTTTTTTTTTTAGAAATTATTTACCATAATCAGCCATAGTTTTAGGCATAAAATTGTGTTTCTTACAAGAGAGAGGATGATCTGATTTTAGTGAGCTTTCTGAATGAAGACCAGTGAGGCTAATAGTGAGTGGGCTTTGGGGTGAGACAGAGGCTGGGCTTGTGCTGAGTCTGCTGATTCAGTTCACGCACTCAAAGCCAGCAAAGCCCAGGATTCCAGTTTCCATCCTTCAGGAAGTGGAATGCTGGAGGCTGGGATGCTGACCAGTGTCATTACCCCATGTGGGTAGTGAGGATAAGAAAAGGCAAGGGCTGGAAGTATTTTCTGTTTGCCCTGGACAGGTAGTACAGGTGGCACTACCTGATAGGCAGATTGACAGGATGAAGCAAGGCATAGGTGAGTGTGAGGCGATGTTTGACGTTCTGCTCCCTAGCAATATCCCCAACCAGTTATGACTATTCAAATACTAGGAAAGAGAGCAAGGATCCAAATGCTTTGAAAGAACAAAATGAAATAAGAATACATGAATACAACTCCTTAGCTTTGGCAAATAGACTGCAAAGCCAAAGGCAAATGGTGACTTTTGCCAAATGGATTCTAATTTATTAAATCTCAACTAGTCACAATTCTATGGAGTTGGAATTAGAGAAATATTATCTGGAAGTTCTCTCTGTAGACCTTTAAGTTGGCTCTTATCAGTGAATCGTGCCAAGAATGGGTTACAGGTGTGCTGAGGCTACTGCTGTCCTTACTCCTGGGGGCACTTGGTTTGGCTGGGATGGCTGGGACCCTTAGACTGGTTGCCCTGGACCAAGAGATGTCTTATCCATTTATCCTGTGTCATAGATTCTAAAATGCACATTTCCCCCCGCTCATTTAACCTCTCTGAAATCTGAGTGTGTTTTTCTAGCAATATTTTACAATCACTTTTGGCCAGGTGGCAGTGATGAGGTGGTTGTCATTGCCTGCACATGCCAAAACCTGGTCACAGCTGTTTGTACTGTCCTAACTTCAGTTGAGTGATGTGCGTTGTACTGCTGGCCTTGGGTTGAGTTTCCCTTAAAGTGTCTTCAATAAAATACCCTATTCAGCCTTGAAACAAAACAGTTATTATGTACACAAAAAGGCAGGGAAACAGAGAAGTAGGTATAAATGTGATATTGATAGAGTAAAACATGTCACAGAAGAGATGAACAATCAGTGCTTTATGAGTTCTAAGGAAAGGAAAATGCCTGCCAATAGAAAAAGCCTATCAGAAGCCAAGCTCTGCAATTAAAGGTGGGAGACATTGTTTTTTTTTTCCTTCTCAGTGAGATTTCATCATTTTCTGTGTGTGCCATGGTGTGAAACATACTGGGAGCCATGGCTGGCCATAATTTTCCCTTCATTCAAGCTCTCTGGTAAAGAAATAATTTGAAACCGGTGTGTTTATGGCGTGCAGCTCGCGCCGTCCGGCCGCCGTCTGGAGCCGGGAGGGGCCCAGTGTGTCCTGTGTCTGTCCATGAGACGGGACCCTGCCTGCTGCCCACTGGCTGGGGGAGAGGGGCGCCAGTGTCCCCAGCCTTAGGCCAGAAGACAGTGGAACTTGGGATTCCAGTCACTCATCTGAGCAGGGAAGCAAATGTTAAGTCCTAAAGCAGAATGAGATTGGAATGATCTAGAAAATTTTGAATTTTTGAAGTAAATCTTAATGTTTCATATTGTTAATATCTTAAAAATTTGTTAAATGTTGAAGGCCTTATTACTATTTTCAGAC